>CAUYON010086115.1:0-14150 GCA_963573935.1 Arctocebus calabarensis | reverse complement strand
TATATATTATATACTCTAATACAAATTTTCAAAAACAAAATAATTACATGAAAAGATGGCCAAAATGTATTGTTGACTGTTTTATAGTATTCCATTGTAGAGAAGTACTGTTACCAATTAGCAGTTAGGAGTTTGTAATACTTGCTATTTTATTAAAAACCAAAAAAAAGTGAACACCCTTGTACAGGTAGCATGCATAGCTGTATATACTTGAATGAATAGTTCTGCAGGTGTTAAGAACATGAACTTAAAAAAAATACTGCTGTGGGCTCGGCACCTGTGGCTCAACGGGCTGAGGCGCCAGCCACATACACCTGAGCTGGCGGGTTCGAATCCAGCCCTAGGGCCCACCAAACAACAATGACGGCTGCAACCTAAACATGGCCAGGCGTTGTGGCGGGCGCCTGTAGTCCCAGCTACTTGGGAGGCGGAGGCAGGAGACTCGCTTGAGCCCAGGAATTGGAGGTTGCTGTGAGCTGTGATGCCACAGCACTCTACCCAGGGTGATAGCTTGAGGCTCTGTCTCAAAAAAAAAAAATACTGCTGTGTACACACACACATGTTCTCTCTCTCTCTCTCCCTCTCACACACACAATTTGGCTCTCCAAAAGGTTAACAATGGCTGAGCACTGTAGCTCAGTGGTTAGAGTGCCCTGACCTTGCAAACCAGGGCATACAAGTTTGAGCCGCACCTGAGCCTGATTAAAAAAACACAAGGTTAATATTAATTGAAATTCCTGCTGCTGTGACAGTGATGGTGGCTTCATTGTAACCAATGTGGGTTACTAGTTGTCTCTTTATTCTTTGCTATTCCCATCTCCTCCCATCTCACGATTACTTTAACTTTATTTCCTCAATGTGAGGGAGATCAAACATCAACATTGGGCCTAGGCCAATTGTTCTTGAATGGATGTTGAACAAATGCGAAAGAGAGAAGGGGCTCTCATGCAGAAATGCAGAACTTGAGTAACTATTCTGTTGATCCTCAAATTATATTTGTAAATAAAAAGGCTTTTATAGTAATGGACTTGTTAAAGTATAAATCAAGAAAGTGTTCTCTTCAAATATTTGGTTGGGAAGTGATCACTTATATTTAACAAAATGCATATTATACAATAATAAATTGCGAGAAGCTAAATTACAACATTTTAGCTATGGAGACATCTACCAATTGAAACAGTGAGAAATTTGTATATGGCCTTGTATGGGGGAGGTGCGAGTGTGAATACTTCCACTTAAAGAACACATTCTCCCAGAATGAAGTGGATTCTCTGGAACGGTGTCCAAGCTGGATAACAGACAAGGCTGTGGTGTGCACCTGGCTGCTCAGCTCACTGGCCCAAGACGTCCGAAGCCCTGAGTGACAGAGCCGGCTGCAGGCCAGGGAAGAGAAGATCAAAACAAGAAGAAGAAATGAGTCTCTCCCACTTCTGTCTGTACCTAGTGCCCTCACAAATACTGGATCCATCCATAAAGCACACTTTGCTATGCCAGGTGTTACTTTAGTCACAAACATAGCCTTGATTCTGAAACTATAACGTTCACTATCATATTCTAAACACCACCTTAAAGTTGACTGTAAGACGTCTCCTCCCTTCTCAGGCTGAGGCCACTGCAGGCTTTGGGGGAGTGTCTTTTTCTCTTTTTCCCGTTGCTTCTGTCTCAGAGGCCTCACAGCAGCTTCTGCCCTATGCATCTCTTCCCCTGGCTAATTTGAATCTCTATCCTTTTGATGTAATAAAGCATGACTGTGAGTAAAACAGCTGTCATTGTGTTCCAGGAGTCCTTCAAGTGAATCATCAAACCCAAGGGTGGTCTTGGAACCTCCCCCCCAAATCGTAATTGGTGTCAGAAGCGACAGTGGTCTTATGGATTATCTCCCTAACAACACAAGTGATTTCACAGGTAGGTGTTCAATGATTCCCCACTGAATGAAGGACTGAAAGAAGGGATTCGTATTTACCAGCAGAGGAAGTCATGCCAGTTACCAAAGGGCACTGTGTTCTCAAATATAACTTAGAAAAATGTTGTGTTCATACGAGTTGCAAGACAAAATTAGACCTCATAATTCTGTTGTTTCTTTCCCAAATACACTCGGACATGTCTAGTCATGCTCAAGTCCCATCTTAAATGTATATCAAATACCAGAGGACTCCAAACACCAGGCAGGATTCTGCTTGAAAAATAAGAACAATAGGGTGGCGCCTGTGGCTCTAAGGAGTAGGGCGCCGGCCCCATATGCCGGAAGTGACGGGTTCAAACCCAGTCCTGGCCAAAAACCTCAAAATAAATAAATAAATAAAATAAGAACAATACCATAAAGCTCTTTGCAGACCATAGGAAGGGTTTGAAGTTGGCCTGGAAGGAAAGTGGCATTGCTCAGGCCTTTCTCTGGAGCTGCTCCAATGTAGAAGCCAAGAGGGCAGATGGTCACAAGGTACACATCCTCCACCCACAGTGGCGAAAAGCTTCAGGGCCGTCAGGAACGACTGCTGGAAAAAACCTCAGGGACACAGCACGTTCTCTGTCACCTGTGGACAAGTTAAGGTCTTCCCTAGACATAAGCCCATGTAACTTATGACCCAGGAGGACGAGACATCGTATAGATAGGTCTTTGAGGCCTCCGTCCCACCCCTGGAAATACCAAGTAAAGGTCATCTCTGCCTCCTTTTGCTCCTTCGAGCTAAGGGACGATAAATCCCCATTACCAGCTTACTTTCCATAGGTGTTCTGGGCCTGCCATTTACTCCCACGGTGTTTTTGAAGAGGCAATGGCCATGAAATCATTAGCAGAGAACAGAGCATCGGCATGACAGGGAGTCCCAGCAGCACTCGGAAAGAACTCTGTATTCCTGATTCACATCAGCTTCTTGATGGTCTAGAGCCCTGTTTTCTCCCATGAGATGATTCTGACCTCAGAAATCACCAAACAAGGATTGGCTACGTTGTCCCCACCCAGTGTCACTGCCCTTTCAACTTTTTGGTCTCGAACAAGAAAACACAGTTGTTTTGTTTTTGTTTTTTGAAACAGAGCCTCAAGCTGTCACCCTTGGTAGAGTGCTGTGGCATCACAGCTCACAGCAACCTCCAACTCCTGGGCTCAAGCGAGTCTCCTGCCTCCGCCTCCCAAGTAGCTGGGACTACAGGCGCCCGCCACAATGCCCCTGGCTATTTTTGTTTGTTTGTTTGTTTTTTGTTTGCAGCCGTCATTGTTGTTTGGCGGGCCCAGGCTGGATTCGAACCTGCCAGTTCAGGTGTATGTGGCTGGTGCCTTAGCCACTTGAGCCACAGGTGCCAAGCCAATGATGACACAGTTTTTGTCAGACATCCTTAGGTGATACAAAATTTTGCTTTGGATATCCATAATCTCTTTTCAATCCCAGAAATTTAAAGTCAACTTCTGTTTTCAAACTTCCCTGATAGGTCAAACTCTTTCTTGTATTGGTATAATCAGTCAGTAAGTGGACTCTCCCAGCCCTTTAAGTTCTAGACAACACGGGCTTGAACTCCTGTCCTATGGAAGTTTATGGGAATCCAAAGCTTTCTCAACACTTCCTACAAATTTCTGGGGAGGGGGGATAAGTTCTCATGTTCACTCAGCTGTGGGCCAGCAGCATCGGATGCTGGGAATTGGCGCCTTGTCCCCGAAGAGGGTATCTGAATAATGCCACAACATCCACCTCACCTCTCATGTCTCTCAGACCTATGAGAATGACCTATCCATAATTCTGGTTGACTTGGTTTGCTGGGAAAATTACAAGAGAAAGATTAGGATGAATTACAACCCCCCACTACTGCCTCTGTCTTGAGGTGATAAATGATTCTCATCATTCCCTCCTCCCTTTCCCATTAGAGATCCCCTCACCGTTGGCTGGTACTTCCACGGGTCTAGGTGATATACCTGGTGAGGTGGCCTGGACCATCATCCCTGTGAGTCTGAGCCTCGATGTACTCTGTCTTTGCCAGACTGTGGCTACCGTACTTGACCATGTACCAGTAAAACCGGGCATGGGAACACCAACAGGTGTGTCATGGATCTCCCAGGCATCAAATACATTCATTCCTGTCCCCTTGAGTAGCAGCAGTCCTAATTATCCCTGAATTTCCTTTGGTGCCTGCTATTCCCTTGGCACAGGAACCAGAAATGCCCCCACAAGAGCCATAGCTTGAAGTTGGGTTCTTACTTTGTCCCCTGGTGGAAGTGGCATCTCTTAAATCTGCGGCACTAAAGCTGCAGGGACAGGAAGCACAAATTCCTCAGATCTGTTGGGAGTGATAGTAAGTGGGCGCCACCCTACTCCAATCCCTCAGTTTCCGGACTCATGTATTTTACCTTTTGGGAATGGAGAACAGCTCCATATACGGTTATTGATCTAGGGTGCACTGGAAAATGGTACCTTGTCCTTACAAGGTGTCAACTCTAAACTTAGATCCTGGCTGGTTTCATACAGGCCATTCTACCATGCTAATAGGCTGGCTCCCAGGTGATGAAATATGCGGTAGAATAGTGCCCCACATGGGGTCATGTGCCAACTACTGTACCTCTTTTGCTGTGAAGTGGGGCCCTTAGCTTTGATGCCTTGCTGATGTCACTCTCGAAGTTCTCACACCATAATGCTGGCTGAGGCTCCCCATCAGGCAAAATAAACCCAGTTGATCCTGGTCAGGATGGCATCCACTCTTTCTATTGCAAAGGGATCCAATGTGGTCAAACAACCACCAAGAGACTGCTCAGTTTCCTTAGGGGGTGATGCTATTGGGGGTTCAGTGTTGGTCTCTACTGCTTCCAGGCTGGATTTTCAGCAGAAGCAACAGCTAGATCAGCTGTTGAGCTCATGCACAGCCTCCATCCCCACCACCATGGCTACTCTGTTAATGCACACATTATATCAACTCCCAGGCAGTGGATGACAGAAGCTAAATAATGTCAAGTGGCTGAATCACTTGGTCTACATTGGTTGGACAAAAGCCCTTCTATAACAGATACTCTAGTGGGGTAATGCACGAGTAAAACTGAGATCTTCACACCTCCCATAAGTCCACCTACTTGCCTCCTCCTCAGACTTCCTTGTCCCTGATCTTGTAATCTATCTCCATCCAGACCTCTAACCCACCAGCCTGACCATTTGCTACTGTTCATGAAACCACGTATGTTCATACCTTGGGAAACTTATGTGACCAGCTACATCTGCCAGAGATTTGCCTATTGGGGGATTTCTTTCTCTCTCTCTTTTTTTAATTAATTCATAGCTGTGTACATTAGTGTGATCAAGGGGTACAATGTGCTGGTTTCATATACAATCTGAAATGTTTTCATCAAACTGTTTACCATACCCTTCGTGGCATTTTCTTAGTTATTGAATAAAGACATTTGTATTCTGCATTTAGTAAGTTTCGCCTGTACCCTTCTAAGATGCATATTGGGGGATTTCTCACTGTGAGCTTTCAGCACCACATTTAATTGGGATTGTGGTCAGCAACTGTCCTTTGGCTTGTGCTGACATATTGAGTTGACCCACTTGTGAATCAAGCTCATTTATTTTTCCCTCCATCAGCTGTCACAAGAGGTCCCCTATGTGGTTGGTGCTGAGGGGAGGGTACTGGTAGACATGGGGATCTGGACCATCTGCTCTTGAAGCTTGTTTGTGCCCCTGACCAGACTCACACCCCATCCCAGTGTATGACTTCCGTCATGTGATAGGTTGCTGCTGGGCCCAGCCAATCTTCTGATTTGGTAATTTGAAAGAAAATGGCTTACA
Source organism: Arctocebus calabarensis (assembly GCA_963573935.1). Taxonomy (NCBI): domain Eukaryota; kingdom Metazoa; phylum Chordata; class Mammalia; order Primates; family Lorisidae; genus Arctocebus; species Arctocebus calabarensis. Next base: position 8,391 of record CAUYON010086115.1, on the reverse strand, counting down.
ATGGATAGTTCTGCTTGTGTGATCCTCTGATGTCTCTTGGTCAGATGCTCCATCTCCACCAGGGCCCAAAGCACCACAGAAACTGTGTTCTGAATGGTGTACAGTCCCTGTGTGTTTGTGAGGGATTCATTTCTAGACTCCCCAGATACCAAAATCCACAGTGCTCAAGTTCCTGATATAAAATGATGTAGAATTTGCATGTAACTCATGCACTTCCTCCGTGTACTTGTAATGTCTCTAGATTACCTATAATACCTAATACAATGTAAATACTATGTAAACAGTTGTTATGCTGCATTGCTTTTTATTAATTTTTATCATTGTATTGTCAAATTTTTTTTAATATTGTCATTCAATGGGCAGGTGGTTGAATCTTCCAGTATAAAATTCAAGGATGTGGGCTCGGCGCCTGTGGCTCAACAGGCTAAGGCGCCAGCCACGTACATCTGAGCTGGCGGGTTCGAATCCAGCCCGGACCCGCCAAACAACAATGACGGCTGCAACCAAAAAATTGCCGGGCCTTGTGGCGGGCGCCTGTAGTCCCAGCTACTTGGGAGGCGGAGGCAGGAGACTCACTTGAGCCCAGGGATTGGAGTTTGCTGTGAGCTGTGATGCCACAGCACTCTATCCAGGGTGACAGCTTGAGGCTTTGTCTCAAAAAAAAAAAAAAAAATTCAAGGACATGGAAGGTCCCCTGTGTAACTCTCTGCAGTAGATGGCACAGCCTTTCTCCAGCAAGCACAATATCCCCTAGATTTCTCCTTCATGGACTGGAATATGAGTAGATTAACAGAAATGTAGTATTAGTATGAGTTCTTTCTCTGGCATGATATATATATATATATATATATATATATATATCAGAAGTCAGAGGTGTTCTCTAGTTTTTTGTTACTGATAGATATGGAAGATACTTCGTTATTTGTTACCTTAACTCACAATGGACTTCATCACTACTGTTATGCCTTTCAAACTTCTCCCTACTAGTCTAAAAAGTCGAATTTCTTTACCCTGCAGTTACAAATTTTCATCAAAATGTTCTTGCCCCTCCTATGCACTTTAGAACTGGGTTTTAAAATAAATTCTGTAAGGTTTTTTTTTTTTTTTTTTTGAGATAGAGTCTTACTATGCCACCCTCAGTAGAGTGCTGTGGTGTCACAGCTCACAGCAACCTCAAACTCTTGGGCTCAAGCAACCCTCTTGCCTCAGCTTCCCAAGTAGCTGAGACTACAGGCACATACCACAACACCCAGCTGTTTTTTTATTGTAGTTGTCATTGTTGTTTAGCAGACCCAGGTGGGGCTTGAACCCAGCAGCCCCAGTATGAGTAGCAGATACCATAACCATGGAGCTACAGGTTCCGGGCCAAATTCTGTAAATTCTTATTGGAAAACCTTCTAAGTACAGTGGTAATACACTTTCCCAAAATACTTTGTTCTGTGTAACTTATATTAATTTTCTTCTGAGCTAGAAAGATTATTTGGCTCTTTACCTATATGCTTTTTTCTTTCTGAGAGATCACATTCATTCCCACAGCTTTGATTACCAGTATTCCAAATCTTAAATCAATTACCCATCAGTACCCAGGATCTAAAAGTACGCAGGTTATCATTTTGTTATTCATGGCCAATCTTGTGCTTTAAATCACAAGTCTGTTGGCCATGATATATTGATGAATTTTTCACTTTCAATTACTAACAAGGTTGAACATGTGTAATCCCTGGAAAGTGATTGTCTCCTATTTGCAATGTCTCTTCTTGTCATTTGCCCGCTGCAGCAGGATACTGTGAAGTGACGCGCCATCCAGAACTCTGTTTCAGCAGATCTCTCTGTGTTGACAGCTGAGAGGTCTCAGCTCAGTTACACTCTGAGAACCGGTTTCAGATGAAGAAAATTGCCTAGCCCGGAGTCGTGCCCACTCTCTCCAGGGCAGCCTGAGTCCCGTGATTGATCAATGTAGGTTGGGCCCCTGGCCTCAAGGCGAGGCCGCATTGAAGAATCATCCCCTCCCTCCGCTCCCCATAAAATCTGCTGAGGTCTTTATTGCAACTCCCCTCCCTGACAGATCCTGCTTCTCTCACTCCCTGCCACCTACCTCCTGCATACACATCTCTACCTCAGAGTCAGCCTCTTGGGGAACCCAACCTAGGAACCCATTTTTTAAACCTGGGGATATTTCTTATTCTTTTTCTTTTAAGACAGAGCCTCAAGCTGTCACCCTGGATAGAGTGCTGGGGCATCACAGCTCACAGCAAACTTTAATTCCTGGGCTCAAGTGAGTCTCCTGCCTCCACCTCCCAAGTAGCTGGGACCACAGGCACCCGCCACAACGCCCAGCCATTTTCTGGTTGCAGCCGTCATTGTTGTTTGGCAGGCCGAGGCTGGATTCAAACCTGCCAGCTCAGGTGTACATGGCTGGCGCCTTAGCCTGTTGAGCCACAGGCGCCGAGCCGATATTTCTTATTCTTAATGATTTTTTTCAAAAGCTTTAAAACTGTATTAGCCCTTACTTTTGTGCAGGTTAAATTGTCTCTCAGTTTAGTCTATCTTTTGCAGAACAAGTTAAGTAACGGTATTCTGATGCCTAGGCGAGGTGGCAGGGCAAAGAAGACTCCATCGCTGCAGAGCGGGAACCCGGTAGGAGCTGCTGTGTACACAGTGGGTGTTCCACGGGGCAGAGGGCTGAGTAACCAGCTTCATGCTTCCTAATCTTGGCCCAGCTTTCAGCTTTGGCCCATGAACTGGAGCATTTATGCAAACATCCTTAATAAACATAGTCAGCCCTGTGCAGATGATTTGAAGATTATTAACACTAGGTGAACACCCTGTGGAGAAGGCAGCCATGGGAAAGCCCCACAGTGCACTTGCAACAAGCCCTCTGCAAGATGTGAATGGAAAGGTGGGACTCTGGCCCGGTGCAATGGCCCACACCCACAATGCCTGCACTCTGGGAAGATGAGGCAGCTGGATGGCTTGAGCTCAGGAGTCCGAGCCCAGCCTGAGGAGGAGATCTCATCTCTACTAAACATAGAAAACTTAACCAGGCATTGTGGCATGCACCTGTAGTCCCAACTACTGGGGAAGCTGAGGCAAGAGGATCACTGGAGCACAGGCGTCTGAGGTTGCTGTGAGCTATGATGCCACGGCACTCTACCCAGAGTGGGACTCTGTCTCAAAAACAACTACAACAAAAGAGGCCAGGTGTGGTGGCTCTCACCTGTAATCCTAGCATTCTGGGAGGCCAATGCAGGTGGCTTGCTTGAGCTGAAGTGTTTAAGACCAATTTAAGCAGGAGTGAAAACCCATTGCTACTAAAAAATAGAAAAGTCTAGCTGGGCATAGTGATGGGTGCCTGTAGTCCTGGCTTCTCAGGAGGTTGAAGGAGGAGGATCACATGAGCCCAAGAGTTTGAGGTTGCTGTGAGATATGACTCTACAACACTCTACCCAGGGTGACAGAATAAGGCTCTGTCTCAAAAAAAAAAAAAGAACTCAACTCAGTCTACACTGTTTGGGCTTCTCTGAACTATAGATGTATGTCTCTTTCCAGGAAGATCATCTGGGGTCAGTTCCACCAAAGGACTCTCCTACAATGTCACCATGCAGGTTTGAGTCTGTGGATGTTCACACACTCTGGGCCTGTTTTCAGCCCCGACTGTCCCTCAGTCCCCTCCATGGCTCTATAATCCTGCTCCTCACCCTACAGGAATCCTGAACCCCTAGGACCCAACTGGACTCCCTTTCCAATCCTAGAGTCAACACTCTGTCACTCTAACACTCACACACACACACCCCACTATTCTTTCCTGGCCTCAGCAGTGGCTGGCAGGTGTCCTATCCCTCATAGACCTGGCTATTCTTCCTCTTCTGAGATGACACTTCGTTGTTTGGTATAAAGAGATCGTTGGCCCAAACTGGGGTCAGTAAAAATTTCCTAAACTGGGGGAGCCAGGGTCTGGTCCCTTTTCTCAGCACTGAATAGAGGCCCCAGTATCTCAGTCCTCAGAGGCAGTGAGGAAATAAGAGATTGAGGCCCTACTCTCCTACCCCTGCAGAAAAACCAAAGCCTCAGCCAAGAAGGATTGAGGACCAGAGGCACCAAAGCATGGGGTCAAGAATTGAGGGTTTTGAAAAAAGGGTGGGTAGCGGTAAACGGGATTCAACTGTCCCCTTTGGGGGAGAATGAACAATTATGTGTCTTCTGGGCCCAAATTCTGAAAAGCAGTCTAGGCCTGCACCTGGCTGGTCTCTCGCGTGCCAGAGGGACAGAATCAAGAATCTCTGATTTCAGACATCAGTTAGAGCAGGGCTCACGTTTGTAGTAAAAGTGGTAAATTTGAGAAGAATTACCTGATACAATTTTGTCCCAACACATGGTCAGTGGAAAAGTATTTATCCTTGAATAGTTTAAAAGCTCCAAATCTTCCAGGAAACAAGACAGTGCTCTCTCCCAGAGCATCCTCTTCTCACATAACATCTTAGCTACATCCGGCTCATCTTGCCTTGTTGACCTTCTCCAGTGCCAGGAGAGGCCAGAGGCCAGGCCCTCAGCATCCTTATCTACTGTGGGACCTTGGTCCAAGACTTGCTCCCTCTCTGTTCATATTCTTCAGTAAGTTCCTTTCTGCTGACTCTTCTCTGAGCCTAAACTCCTTCCCAATAACCACAATTAGCAGTGTCCCTCCTGGAAACGCCTCCAGTACACACCTTATCACGCCTACCTGTATCCTTTGGTTCGTGTGTCTGTATTTGCCAAAACCGTGTATCCTCTTTGATGGCCAAAGACACCAAGTTGCACAACTCCACAGGGCACACTGGCAACATAGGCCAGCGGTTCTCAACCTGTGGATCGTGACCCACAGGAACTGTATTAAAGGGCTGTAGCATTAGGAAGGTTGAGAACCACTGACATAGGCTATGTGAGTGGGGTTCAGCAGCACAGGTACTAGTAAGGTTAGTAAGTATGAAATGTCCAATTTCCTTAGCTGCATACTAAGTTTAACAGCTGATGTCTCTGACATTTCATCTTGACACTCTTGTTTTATTTTTATTGTGAAGGTACATCCTCATTCTTCCAAATGCGTGTTTTGGTTTGCAATTATCTTTCAAACTTTTTTAGGAGCAATTTTTGTGAAACCCTGGATAAGTTGAAAATTTGTGTTACTTTTGAATATGAGTTCCATTGTGGTGCCAATGTGATGCAGACAGCTCAAAATATCAAAGGTGTTTGGGAAGGATGTGGCTAGTGAAAATTAGCCACATGAGTGATCTGAGACCAAGGTGGAAAATGATGAGCTGAAAGCTGTAGTGGATGTGAGTCCATCTTGACCTATGCGTGAATTAGCAGCAAGGTTTGACATTAACTATTCCAATAATATTGGACCATTTGCAACAAATCAGCAAGGCAAAGAAGTTGAATAGACGGGTCCCCCATGATTTAAATGAGCATCAGAAAAGAAATCATCTCTAAGTTTGCCTTTCTTTGCTGTCATGACGTAAAGGTGAACCATAGCTATATCATATTGTTACATATGATGAATTATTTTTGACAATTGCAAGTATTCAGCACAATGGTTGGATAAAGATGAAGGGCCGAAACAAACAGTCCAAAACTGAATATTTATCAAAAAAAAAAAAAGCTAATGGTGTCTGTTTGGTAGTCCAGCACTGGCGTTATCTACTAGAGCTTCCTGAAACCTGGTGGATCAATTTCAGGAGATGTCCACTGTAACCAGTTGGATGAAGTGATGAGGATGCTTTTGATCTGAGATTGGTCAACAGAGACAGGCCAGTTCTCTTGCAAGATGACACTCGACCACATGCCACACAAACAATAGAAGCCACTCAAACTACAGAACCTGGACTTGGAAAATCTGTTATCAATTGTATTTATCAGACCTTGCACTAACTGAGTACCTCTTCTTCCTGGCTTTGGACCACTTTTTGCAAGGAAAAATATTCAATTCTCAACAAGCCATGGAAAACACCTTTTGCAACTCCATCACCACCTGCTCTCCAGGCTTTTTCACTGCTGGCATACACCAGCTACCGTTAAGATGACACAGCGGAGTTGATACTTTAGCTGCATACTGTGATTAATTGTACTGCTTCTTGTTTGGGATAGAATGAACTTCTGACTCCAAATTGGACATTTCATATTTAATGACCTAGTCATAGAATGAATGAACAATGACAAGGGCAAAAGGAAGATTTCCCCCCCACTCACTAGATGGCGCTCAGGCATTTTTTCAACTGCGCGATGTGGCAGTGGTTCAGGAGTTGACCAGAGCAATTCAATAACCTCACTACCATTTTCTCAACCAAGTAGCACTTATGACAAGGGTCCTGGAGTTATAGACTCTGATTCTAAAAGAAGCATGGACTCTGCATAGCCTCGGTTTAAAACATCCCCAGTGAAAAGCACACAACCCCACCTAACCAGGCCAGCTAGCTATTTAGTCATTTGCTCACTTACTGTACATTCATCAGGTGTCTGACACTGTGCTCCTGAATTTGGTTGAGGATAAAAAGAAAAAGGCCTGATCTCTGTAACCCACAAATCTTTCAGGCATTAACCAAAACTTCATACAAATACCATTAAACTGTAACAGTGGAAAGAGCTCCCAATGAAAGGTACACACTGTTATGAGAACATCTAATAGACCAGGACAGGAATTTCAAGGAAGGCTTCCTCGAGAACAGGACGGTTGAGTTAACATCTAAAGGGAGAGTAGGTGCTCACTAGATGAATGGAAATGGAATGTCAGAAGCAGAGAGACCAACATGTTCTAAGGCCCAGAGGGGAGTTTGAGGGAGGGAATGGTGGAGACTAGGTGACTGGACCCCTGCGGGTAAGGCGAGTGAGGGGTGTCAGGTGAGAGGAAGGGTCGACCTGGTAAGCCTTATAAGCCATAATATGGGTTTGGGTCTTTATTCCAAGAGTATCTGGAAGTCATTGAAAAGTTACAGGCAGAGAAATGATGGGATCATTTATGTGCTTTGAAAAGATGGCTTTGGCTGCAGTGTGGCGAATATTGGAGGGAGCCTTTACTCATTGTAGTAGAGCAGGGGAGAGAAGCTGGCGGCTTTTACTTGGGTAGATTTGGAAAGCTCTGACTACTGGAAATTCCTTCCTTATACCAAACCAAAGCTTTCATCCAGGGGCCCCCGCTCTTTCCTCTGGGACCACAAAGAACAGGTCAACTCCACACCCACAATTACCTTAAGGGATGCACTATGCCACCACCTCTTCTGCACACCTTGTCCCCATCACTTAGTCCTCTTTCCTTTAGCTTAAAAGCACAAGCCTTGAAACTGGCCAGCAATGGCTCATGTATCAAGTCCCCTCACTGTCCCTTTCATTCTTATTCTGTGGCTTGTTTTTTCACTTTCTTGATGGTAACCTTTGCAACACAAAAGTTTCTAATTTTGATGGCTAGTGAGTTTTGAGCAGAATTAGTGGATGTCACTTCCTGGGCCAAGTATTTAATGGCCAGGGTGAGAATCTCTAGAGTTCTCTTTAAATGGTGGCCAGAATGTTTGGGATAGTGGTGATCTTATTAATTTGGCTCCCTGAATAATCACAATCAGCAGAGCCCTTCTGCCAACCCATGATAGAAACACAGCCTCAAAAAAGCATTAAGTCTTGAGTACTTTAAGTCACTAGCATATGGGGGTTATTTGTGACCACAGCATAATCAAGCCTACCACAACCCATAAACACATCTTTTGTAACTTCATTGGTTGTCAGAATATTATAAAATAAAAACTAAAATACTTTTTAAAATAAAACAGAGTTTAACATTTCAGCTCTAGGAACTAGGGGATACTTTATCATCTTTCCCATATGCAATCAAAACTTTCAAACACTCATTTCATGATATGGGAAAATGCCTATAATGGATTTAGAGTGTGGGCTTAATTTGAAAGGCAAAACACTGGAATGATTACAACAGTTGCATCTCCTTGTTGATTGGGCTTCTGTTTTTTCTTCAGTGCTTGTCAGTATTTTTCCATTTATTTTATATATTAATTTTTTTATTTAAAATATACGTCTACCTTGGAAAAGGCATGTATGTATGTTTGTCATTAGGAAAAATTTAGCATGAAAGATGTCTTTAATTCTGTATATATTTGTCTTGCCATCTTACAATATTTATAGATAATCATGACAGAATTCTTACCCCATAATCAACAGACTGTATTTCATACCATAATTTTATTAAGTGGTTAACCAAAAGGACACAATTTTTTAATTTTTTTTTTATTTTATTAAATCACAGCTGCGTGCAATCAAGGGGTACAATGTGCTGGTTTCATATACAATCTGAAATGTTTTCATCAAACTGTTTAACATAGCCTTCATGGCATTTTCTTTTCTTTTCTTTTTTTT
>CAUYON010086114.1:0-11266 GCA_963573935.1 Arctocebus calabarensis | reverse complement strand
CCCAGCTACTAGGGAGGCTGAGGCAAGAGAATCGCTTAAGCCCAAGAGCTGGAGGTTGCTGTGAGCAGTGTGACGCCACGGCACTCTACCCAGGGCGATAAAGTGAGACTCTGTCTCTACAAAAAAAAAAAAAAAATCACTCCTAAAAATAAAAACAAATAAAAATGAACAAAAAAATTCACTCCTGGGCGGCGCCTATGGCTCAGTGGGCAGGGCACCAGCCCCACATAAGAACAGTAACAAGTTCGATCCTGGCCCCGGCCAGCTAAAACAGCAGTGGCAACTGCAAAAAAAATAGCCAGGCGTTATGGCAGGAACCTTTAGTCCCAGGTACTTGGGAGGCTGAGGCAAGAGAATCACCCTAGCCTAAGAGCTGGAGGTTGCTGTGAGCTGTGACCCCACAGCACTCTACCGAGGTGACAAAGTGAGACTCTGTCTCCAAAATAAAAATAAAAAAAAAAATTCACTCCTTGGGCAATAACTGTAGCTCAATGGGTAGGGAACCGGCCACATACACCGAGGCAGGCAGGTTTGAACCCAGCCCTAGCCTGCCAAACAACAAGGACAACTACAACAAAATAACAGCCATGGGTAGCATCTGTGGCTCAGTGAGTAAGCCCCACATACCAAGGGTGGCGAGTTCAAACCCAGCCCCGGTCAAATTGCAACAAAGAAATGACCAGGCATTGTGGCCGGCGCTGCTCGGAAGGCTGAAGCCAGAGAATCACCTAAGCCCAAGAGCTGGAGGTTGTTGTGAGCTGTGACACCATAATGCTCTACTACCAAGGGTGACAAAGTGAGACTGTCTTGCAACAAAAAATAGCCAAACCTTGTGGCAGGCACCTATAATCCCACCTACTCGGGAGGCTGAGACAAGAGAATTGCCTAAGCCCAAGAGCTGGGGAGTGCTGCAGGCTGTGCGATACCAAAGTACTCTACTAGGGCAATAACATAAGAGTGTCTCTTAAAAAAAAAACAAGAACAACAGAGGGCAGCACCTGTGGCTCAGCGAGTGAGGCGCCGGCCCCATATACCGAAGGTGCCAGGTTCAAACCCAGCCTTGGCCGAACTGCAAAGCAGAAAAATAGCTGGGCATTGTGGTGGGTGCCTGTAGTCCCAGCTACTCGGGAGGCTGAGGCAAGAGAATCGCCTAAGCCCAGGACTTGGAGGTTGCTGTGAGCTGTGTGACACCATGGCACTCTATGGAGGGCAATAAAGTGAGACTCTGTCTCAAAAAAAAAAAAAAAAAGGAAAAACAAAGCCAGGCATTGTGGCAGGTGCCTCTAGTCCTAGCTACATGGGAAGCTGAGGCACCTCAGCCTCCAGCAACCTAAGACTCTGTCTCAAAAAAAAAAAAAAGGTGGGCCGTGCCTGTGGCTCATCGAGTAGAGTGCCAGCCCCATATACCGAAGGTAGCGGGTTCAAACCCAGCCTCAGCAGAACTGCAATACACGAAAATAGCCAGGCATTGTGGCGGGTGCCTATAGTCCCAGGAGGCTGAGGCAAGAGAATCGCCTAAGCCCAAGCGTTGGAGGTTGCTGTAAGCTGTGATGCCATAGCACTCTACGGAAGGCAATAAAGGGAGACTCAAAAAAAAAAAAAAAAGCCATCCTGGGCTGGGTGCAGTGGCTCATGCCTTTAATTCTAGCACTTTAGAGTTGTGGTTCTCAACCTTTCTAATGCCACGGCCCTTTAATACAATTCCTGTGGGTCGCATGAACCACTGCTCTAGAGGATAAGGCAAGAGGATCCCTTGGGCTCAGGAGTTAGAAACCAGCCTCAGCAAGAGTGAGATCCATGTTTCTACTAAAAATACAAAAATTGGCCAGGCGTTGTGGTGGATGCCTGTACTCCCAGCTACTCAGGAAGCTGAGTCAAGAGGACTGCTGGAGCCCAAGAGTTTGAGGTTACTGTGGGCTATGATGATGCCACAGCACTCTACCCAGGGAAGCACAGTCAGACCCTACCTCAAAAAAAAAAAAAAAAAAAAGGAAGAAAAATGGCCTGTAATAAATAACCCTTCTATATGAGGAAGCACAATGCTGCCCCTTTCCCTTCCTTTAATATTGGAGAATCCTCCTGGTGTGAGGGCCTTTCCTTTCCTGTTCCTGGACAATCTCCCTTACTTCCTTTCAGATTTCTGCTCAGAAGTGTCTTACTTAGACCTTTTCTAATTTGTGGCTCCCCTTATGCTTCCTATCCAGTTTTAGCTTTCACTTACTGTATGACAGACTAAATATTCAAAGGCTATCTTCCCCATACCTTAATTCTGACCACAGGTTGCATAATGCCTAAAAAATCTCTAACACAATGTTGTCCATAGAAATTTCCAGTGATATTCATGATCAGAACACTTAAAAAAATTGGTATAGAAGGGACATTTCTCAAACTGAAATCTATAAATGTAATCCACCACATAAACAAATTAAAAAATAAAGAAATTTCCAGTGATAAACAAAAATGTTCTACATTTGCATTATCCTACATAGTAGTCACCCACTAGCCACTGAGTAGTCAGCCTACTGAGCAGTGGAAATTTATTGTGACCAATAAGTTAAATTTTTAAATCTCTACTACATAATTTTTTTTGCAGTTTTTGGCTGGGGCTGGGTTTGAACCCACCACCTCCAGCATATGGGGCCGGTGCCCTACTCCTTTGAGCCACCGGCACTGACCTACTACGTAAATTTTTAATTATCCCCCCCTTTTTTTTTTTCTTGAGACAGAGTCTCACTATGTCACCCTGGGCAGAGTGCCATGGCATCTCGGCTCATAACAACCTCCAACTCTTGGGCTGAAGCAATTCTCTTGCCTCAACCTCCCAAGCAGCTGGGACTATATAGGCACCCACCACATGGCCTGGCCATTTTTTGGTTCTTGGATCTCACTGCTGTTTGGCAGGCCCGGGCTGGATTCAAACCCACCACGTCTGATATAATGGTTGGCTGAGGCATCAAGCCAATTTTTAGAGATGGTTTCTCATTCTCACCCAGGCTAGGGTGCAGTGGTGCAATCATAGCTCACTGCAGCCTGCAACTCCCTTGAGTTTAAGCAGTTCTGCCTCAGCCTTGCAAGCAGCTGGGGACTACAGGTGCCTGCCACCACACTCGGCTTTGTTTGTACTTTTTTTTGAGATGGTCTTCACTCTGTTGTCCAGGGTAGAGTGCTATGGTGTCATAGTTCACAGCAACCTCAAAAATTCTTAGGCTCAAGTAATCCTCTTTGCCTCTGTCTCCAGAATAGCTGGGACTACAGGCGTTTTTCTTTCTCTTTTCTAATTTTTTGCAGTTTGTTTGGCTGGGGCTGGGTTTGAACCCACCACCTCTGGCAGATGGGGCCAGTACCCTACTCCCTTGAGCCACAGGCACTACCCACGTTTTTCTTTTTTGAGACAGTCTTCACTGTGTTGCCCAGGGTGTCATAGTTCACAGGAACCTCAAACTCTTTGGCTCAAGCAATCCTCTTGCCTCTGTCTACAGAATAGCTGGGACACAGGCATGAGCATGACACTCAGCTCCTCATTTTTTTCCTATTTTTTCATAGAGACAGGATCTCACTCTTGCTCAGGCTGTCCTCAAACTTCTGAGCTCAGGCAATCCACCCACCTCGGCCTCCCAGAATGCTAGGATTATAGAACAAAGCTACATCGCCTGGCATTTTTTTTCCCCAGGCTGCGTCTCACTATATTTGGACAGCTGGTCTCAGACTCCTAGTTTTTAAGAAGTCCTTCCACCTCAGCCTCCAGCATCACTGTGATTCCACGTCAAGAGCCATCATGCCCAACTTAAATTTAATGAATTTTAGATAGCCACACGCAACCAGTGGCTATCACAGTGCACAGTATTGGGTATAGCATGTATTAGGCTCTCAAATATTTTTAACGATTGGATTTTTTTTTTGCAGTTTTTTTTTGCAGTTTTTGGCAGGGGCTGGGTTTGAACCCACCACCTTCAGCCCTTGAACCCACCTCCAGCACATGGGGCTGGCGCCCTACTCCTTTGAGTCACAGGCACCACCCTCATTTGGATTTTTTTTAATTTAGTACATGTGCTGCCAAACCAAGCACTCTCAGATATTTTTTTTTAAGCAGGCTTGCAAACACAAGACCTCAAAAAATTAGGTAAAGACTCAGAATTGTTCCTCTCCACAGAAATCTTTAGTAAAAGGCAAAAGATTTATGCAATCTGAAGAGAAACCAGAGTGTAAATCTCAATTTTTTTTTTTTTTTTGCAGTTTTTGGCTGGAGCCAGGTTTGAACTTGCCATCTCTGTATATGGGGCCAGCACCCTACTCCTTGAGCCACCCAACTCTCAAATATTTTTAAATGGACGTTGAACTATTGTTTACTACAAAGTAACTGGAGTGAAAGGGACTTTTAAGTGTTTTCTTTAACTTGGAGAAGCAATGTTCCTATCTCCCGCAATAGTAGTTTCCAATGAATAGTTTGCTCATTTCACGTTTCTCTAAGGTCCAACGTAACAAAAATTCAGGCAGCTCTAAGACTGGCAAAAGCAGGAGAAATAATGTTGAGTGAGACATAAAAGTACCTATTAAATGCTAAAAATATAAACTATACGGTTGTCACGACCTACTCAAGAAACCTAGAAAATAGCTTCTAGGTTTCAGTCCTTTAACTGGGACTCAAGAAACTCGCTTCAGTGCCCGTAGCTGTGTGGTTAAGCACAGGCCACATACACCAAGGCAGATAGGTTCAAAGCCAGTCCGGGCCTGCTAAACAGCAATGACAACTGCAACAACAAAAAGTAGCTAGGCAATGTGGTGGGCACCCGTAGTTCCAGCTACTTGGGAGGCTGAGGCAAGAGAATCGCTTAAGCCCAAGAGTATGAGGATGCTGTGAGCTGTGATGCTAAAGCACTCTACCGAGTGTGACAAAATAAAACCCTGTCTCAAATTAAAAAAAAAAAAAAAAGGAAAGAAAAGAAACCTAGAAACTGTTAGTTACATGAAAAACAACGCTGCCATTCCAAATCCCATGGAATGAATTGTGGAAATAAATCTAGCCCCAAACTAAAGATCAAGACAAATCAAATAAATCCTTCAGTGGCAGCGAGTAACAGCAACTAATTATGCTGTAATCCTTAGTCAGACCACCAAAAAAATTTAAATCACTGAACCTTGTTCTCTGTCCAAGTACTCAGAACACATTTGTGCTTTCAAACTAATTATCACCTATCAGAAAGATATTATCAGTAATCAAAGATAACCTAAAAGATATTATCAGTAATTACATATAAACACAAATATAAACTCTTTAAACATAAAAAGTCAATCTGTTTGGGCGGCTCCTGTGGCTCAGCGAGTAGGGCGCCGGCCCCACATACCGAGGGTGGCAGGTTCAAACCTGGCCCCAAACTGCATCTAAAAATAGTCGGGTGCTGGCTCAGCACCTGTGGCTCAATGGGCTAAGGCACCAGCCACATACACCTGAGCTGGTGAGTTCGAATCCAGCCTGGGCCCACCAAACAACAATGACGGCTGCAACCAAAAAAATGGCCAGGCATTGTGGAGGGCTCCTGTAGTCCCCGGCTACTTGGGAGGTGGAGGCAGGATCACTTGAGCCCAGGAATTGGAGGTTGCTGTGAGCTGTGATGCAACAGCACTCTATCCAGGGTGACAGCATGAGGCTCTGTCTCAAAAAAAAAAAAAAAAATAGCCGGGTGCAGTGGCGGGCCCCTATAGTCCTAGCTACTTGGGAGGCTGAGGCAAGCGAATCACCTAAGCCCAGAAGCTGGAGGTTGCTGTGAGCTGTGATTACACAGCACTCTACCAAGGGTGACAAACTGAGACTGTTTCTACAACAACAACAACAAAAAAAGTCAATCTGTTTATCTTCTTGATTTCTATAAAACAGATTTGGTTTATATAAAAACTGGCTATCTTCTCTTTAGCGGCAAACAAACTACAGTTGTCAAAGAGAAAGTGGAGATTGTGTTTTTATATTGTTTCCAAGTTACAAACAGAAAAAAACTAAAATACATAAGAAAAAAAAGTTTTGTTTTTTTTTTTTTTGCAGTTTTTCCGGGGCTAGGCTTGAACCCACCATCCCCAGTATACGGGGCTGGCACCCCACTCAACTGAACCACAGGCGCCACCCAGAAGAAAAATTCTTACCTGCATGCAATGAATAGCTAAGCCAGGTCCTGTATACAATTTCTTATGGCATATATGGCATTTAAAATGCTTTGCTTTTTGGTGCTGTATAAGAATCTTCTCATCATCAAAATCTCTATTACAATACCTAATCAATATTGTTAAGGCACAAAAATAGCACAATAATGACACTACCTGCCCTAACCTATAATATAGAGATAATATAAATATATGGAAACAGAATTGGTACTTCATTATCTCAATAAACGACAATAAACTTCGGTCAAATTCCTGTTTAACAGAGATGTGAAATGAACTTTCTTTGTTAAATGTCACCACAAAATGCACATGGAGAACAGTAAAGGATTCCTGTTAAGAAATCCCTAAGTTCACGTCAAGACTATTATTTCATAAAGATATGAGGAAAAAAAATGGAAATATTAGGAATTTATCAACATGTGGAAACTACGTGGTATCTATAACGACTCATAATTCGTAATTAACAACCTATAAAATTGTTTCCAATTCCGTATACATTTATGTTGCCAAGAAATGTTATTTAAATTCACAGCAACTGAAGAAGCTGAGAATTCTTACCTCCCGACTCAGATTATACTACAATTCTTAACTGCTTTTAAACCATTTTTAATCGTTATAAATAAATGAAGTTCCATAACAATCTGTTTTACATACAGTAAATTAAGTCAATGTTAACGCAAGGAGTATTAACGTTTCCGGAAGCGTTGAAGGATTCCACGTTTTAAGCAAGAGTTTTCCTTCTCATGAGGCATTTTTTTTCTACTCCTACAAAGTTGGGTAACAGATACAGAAACTCCACCCTGTGAAAACGCTTCCTGAAGATTGAAGAGCCTCTGGGTGAGACACGGAAGCTTGTTCTCCCCCACCCCCGCAAAAAATGGGGCGAGTCCGAATCCAGGGCTGACTAAAGAAACAGCAGCAGTAGCAACAAAATCCAGGAAAAGTGGGTGACAGACTCCGGAAGCTCTTTCTCCTCAGAACTCCACCGAGTCAATCAGCGAATAAAGTCTCTTTGTTGGATAATCACCACAACAACGGATTGTGGCTAAGTAGTCCGGAGGGGACACTGTCCTTGATGGAAGGGTCCAGGCCGCCTCCCAGTGAGTCAAAATTCGTACCAAATAGGATACTCCTGAGCCACAGGATTAGTCATACAACCTACAGTTAATACCGCCTCGCGCCCAAGGGACCCAGTTTTCCGAGAAGCCTCCCCAAATCCGATCCCAGCCACCAAACCACCAACCCCGAGGCCTAGATCCAGACGCTCCACGCCACACGCCAAACCCAGGCCTCCGAGTGCGGGCCCGTCTACCGGCACCAGAGCTCGGCCTCGACTTCAAACTAACCAAAAGGATACCAGCACCAAGGCTTCAGTTGCTTCTTCTTCTTGCGACCCATAACTGCGCTCTACCAACCAAGAAAAACAAGGAGAAAAACAGGGAAAACGAGAAGAATATCGCTCACTTTTCCGACCCAACGGCCACCACCACGTCCCACAGGAAACAGACACAAAATGGCCGACGGCCTCGTTCGCTGCTCCAACTCCCGTCAGGCACTGGGGTGGGAGGCGGAGCCAGGAAAAGAATCACATGACGCAGACCTCCGCCCTAAGTGGGTGGAGATTCGCGGCCGCCAAGAGGTGGTCGCCATCTTGTCGGCTTGATCTGTCTCTTCTCTTCCTGGCTGAGTTCGCCGATTTGTCTGGTTTCTTTTGTGAGGTAGCCAGCGAACTGAGTGCGCTGAGACAAGCGAATTTAAAAAAACAAACAGAACCCCTGAAAAGACTACTATTATAATTAAGGGAAAATTCCAAATAAAGGATAACTGAGGCAGCGCCCAATTTTTAATTTTGTTTGTTGTCCGGAAGAATCTTCTATGGTGTTGCTTATGTGCCTACTACGTGTGAAGTCAAAGAAGTCACAATGTCTACCTCGTAACTCACAGATTAGCGGCAGATGAGTTAACTACTCAGGGTGGTCAGCGTGGACAATGGGAGAGGAAATGCAACGTGCTGCCGGACCTCAGAGGAGGAGAATCCTGACGAGTCCTTGTGGTCTTTGGAGAGGTCGAGAAATGGGCGGTTGCTCACGTCTGTAATCTACCGCTCTGGGAGGCGGAGACAGATTTCCTTGAGTTCAAGAGACCAGCCTGAGCCTGAGGGAGACCTTGTCTCTACTAAAAAACATTCGCCAGGCGTTGTGCGAATGCCTGTAATCCCCGTTACTCAGGAGGCTGAGGCGGGAGAATCACTTGACCCCAGGGAGTTTGTTAGGCTGACGCCATCGCACTCTAGCCTAGGCAACAGTGAGACTTTACCTGAAAAAGAAAAAAAAAATGCTTCTTGGCTCGGCGCCAAGCCACATACACCAGAGCTGGCAGGTTCGAATCCAGCCCAGACCCCCCCCCCAACAACAATGACAACTACAACAACAACAAAAAAAAGCAGGATGTTGTGGCAGGCGCCTGTAGTCCCAGCTATTTGGGAGGCTGAGGCAAGAGAATCGCTTAAGCCCATCAGTTTGAGGTTGTTGTGAGCTATGATAACACAGCTCTCTACCCAGGGCGATTGCTTGAGGCTCTGTCTCAAAAAAAAAAAAATCCTTCTGCAAGGGTCAATGGGCAAAGCTAGGGAAGGAAAAAGGTATCTCTTTAAAGAAAGCAAAAAGTCCTCGTCAGAGGGCCCAGTGGCTCAGGCCTGGAATCTTAGCACTCTGGGAAGAAGAGGCAGAAGGATTGCCTGAGCTAAGGAGTTCTAGACCAGCCAGAAGAAGAGCAAGAGCAAGACCACCCTCCCAACCCCCACCACACACACACACCCTCTCTCTACTAAAACTAAAACTAGAAAAACTAGCTGCAGGAGCAGGAGCCTGCATTCCCAGGTATTTTGGAGGCTGAGGCAAGACATCTCTTGAGTGTTTTAAGTTGTTGTGAGCTATGATGATGCCACCACACTCTGCACAAGGCAACAGAGTAACAAAAAGAAAGAAAGAGCGAGCCAGAGGCTGATAAACTGAGAAACTTCCAGTAGGACTGGAGGTGATAGTGAAAGTACTGGTGGCAAGAGATAATACTGGGAGGCCAGGAACACTGGCTCATGCCTAGCACTCTGGGAGGCAGAGGTGGGTGGATCCCCTGAGCTCAGGAGTTCTAGACCAGGCTGAGCAAGAGTGAGGACCTGTCATTACTAAATAGAAACACTATAGTTTCTGTCATGGCAAGAGCCTGTAGTCCCAGATACTCAGGAGGCTGCGGAAGGAGGATTGCTCAAGCCCAAGTCTGAGGTTGCTGTGAGCTATAACACAACAGCACTTTACCCAGGGCAACAGAGTAAGACTTTATCTCAAAAAATAATAATAAAGTAAAATAAAAATAAACGATAGACAAGTTGGCTCGGCACCTGTGGCTCCACAGGCTAAGGCGCCAGCCGTGTACACCCGAGCTGGCGGGTTTGAATCCAGCCCGGACCCACCAAACAACAAAGACTGCTGCAACCAAAAAATGGCCGGGCGTTGTGGCGGGCACCTGTATTCCCAGCTACTTGGGAGGCAGAGGCAGGAGACTCGCTTGAACCCAGGAATCAGAGGTTGCTGTGAGCTGTGATGCCACAGCACTCTACCCAGGGCGACAGCTTGAGGCTCTGTCTCAAAAAAATAAAATAAAATAAATAAACGATAGACAAGTAAACAAGCAGGATAATTTTAGATAGTACCAAATGCTCTATTAAAATCAAAAAATATGGGTTGTGCGATATACTGAAGGTGGCGGGTTCAAACCTGGCCTCGGTCAAACTGCAAAACAGAAAAATAGCCAGGCATTGTGGCAGGCGCCTATAGTCCCAGCTACTGGAGAGGCTGAGGCAAGAGAATAGCCTAAGCCCAGGAGTTGGAGGTTGCTGTGAGCTGTGTGATGCCACGGCACTCCACCGAGGGCGATATGGTGAGACTCTGTCTCTACAAAACCAAAACAAAAAATGTGTGTAACAAGATGATCCATCTAAGATAGTGGTTCTCAACCTTCCTAATGCCGCAAACCTTTAATACAGTTCCTGTGGGTTACAACCCACAGGTTGAGGACCGTTGATCTAAGGTAAAGATTTCCACTACTGGGTGGCACCTGGCTCATCGAGTAGGGCACCGGCCCCATATACTGAAGGTGGCGGGTTCAAACCCAGCCTCTGCTGAACTGCAAAAACAGAAAAATAGCCGGGCGTTGGTGGCGGGTGCCTGTAGTCCCAGCTACTCGGGAGACTGAGGCAAGAGAATCACCTAAGCCCAGGAGTTGGAGGTTGCTGTGAGCTGTGATGCCACAGTACTCTACCGAGGGCGATAAAGTGAGATTCTGTCTCTACAAAAAAAAAAAAAATTTCCACTACTATTCAATATTATGCTAGAGATCTAGCCAGCCCAATTAGCAAGAGAAAAATAAAAGGAATCCAGATTAGAAAGGAAGTAAAACCATCCCTATTCATAGATAGCTCAGTCTTCTTGTTCTGAAGTTGAATGTGTTCCTCTCAAAATTCATAGGTTGAAGTCTTAACCTTTAGTACCTCAGAAGGTGACCGTATTTGGAGATAGGTTCTTTTCAAGCTAATCTGAGGTGGGCTCTAATCCAATATGACTGGTGTCCTTATTAAATAGAGGGAAATTGGGCAGCACCCGTGGCTCAGTGGGCAGGGTGCCAGCCCCATATACCGAGGGTGGTGGGTTCAAACCTGGTGCCGGTCAAACTACGACAATAAAATAGCCAAGTGTGGGCAGCACCTGTGGCTCAGTGGGTAGGGCGCCGGCCCCTTATGCTGAGGGTGGCAGATTCAAATCCAGCCCCAGCCAAACTGCAACAACAACAAAAAAGTAGTTGAGGCTTGGCGCCTGTGGCTCAGCAGGCTAAGGCGCCAGCCACGTACACCTAAGCTGGCGGGTTCGAATCCAGCCTGGGCCCGCCAAACAACAATGATGGCTGCAACCTAAAAATGGCCGGGCGTTGTAGCGGGCGCCTATAGTCCCAGCTACTTGGGAGGTGGAGGCAAGAGACTCGCTTGAGCCCAGGAATTGGAGGTTGCTGTGAGCTGTGATGCCACAGCACTCTATCCAGGGTGAAAGCTTGAGGCTCTGTCTCA
>CAUYON010086111.1:0-13463 GCA_963573935.1 Arctocebus calabarensis | reverse complement strand
TTATATAGTGATCAAGGAAATGCCATGAAGGATATCTGTAACAGTATGATCAAAATATTTCTGAATGTATATGAATCGTGCCCTGTGATTGCACCAATGTACATAATTATGATTCAATAAAATTATTAAAAAAAAAAAATCATGAAAAAAAAAATAAATAAATAAGCCAGCCTCAGAAGACAAATGCCGCATGTCCCTACACACCCGGAATCTACCAAAGTCAAAGGACAGAAGCGCAGGACGGGGCTGCTGCCAGGAGTTGGGCAGGTGGTGATATGTGGTGAATGGAGAGACAAAGGCTACAAAAGATAAATAAGTTCTAAAGAGACAATGTAAAACATGGTGATCATTGTTAATATTGTGTTGAATTCTATGAGAATAGATCTTAAATGTGCTCACACACATAAAATAGTTCACTACATGAGGTGCTGGCTATGCAAATTAGCCTGAGTATAGTAGTCATTTCATAATGTAGATGCATATTAAAACATCACATTGCATACCTTATTAAATATACACAGTTTTGTTAGTTGTATTCCAATACAGCTGGAAAAAAAATAAAAATAACTTAAAACTGCCTTATTCAAGCTGTAGAGCTGCTAAGTTACTAATTTACTTGGCAAAAATGATTTGACTAAATGTGTGTCTTTGTACTGGAAAAAATATTAGTAGCCTTAAGGTAGGTTTCCATTTTGTCCTCACTTCTCACCGTATCTACCTGGTAAGTTTAGTCATAGTCAACTCTTAAACAAATGCAAGGAATGTCTTGTAATGAAAGCTATAAAGATTCTGATTGAAAGCTTACACAAAGTGTACCTTTAACAATGCATGTCATTCACTAATGCTGATGAGAATTTCATTTCTTTTTTTTTCACTTTTCATTGAAAAGTTAAGATATTTGTAAACCCAGATTATTGAGCTCATAAATCTATCTGTATTAGCATATTTTGATAGGTAAAATGTATTGTAGGTCTAACTCCCACTGCAATATTTCTCTCCCCTCAATTTAATGATCCAAAAGATGCAGTAAGGAACATACCGATCCTATAATATATTTTTATGTTTTCATTTATTTTGTGGACTCATTTCTAATTTAGTCATAGTGCCAGCTTTGCCATGACTTATGGTTATAGTTTCTTTGTGTTTGGATATATATTTCTGTCAGCATAAAAATGTGTAGATTAATGCAGGTTGGTATGTTTCAAAACTAAAAAAATTCTCATTAAAACTTCTAATTGGATTGTTTTTCACTGTCTTTTGATTCTCACTTCTGTCATTCTCCTGGTACTACTGCCAGGAATATTGAGGGTTATGCAAACAAGTCATTGTTCCCCTGTTTTCACTGCCAAAAATTCACCCAAAGTAGCTCTCTCCATTTCTAAAGAGCTCAGGCAATGGGATACATTTTAGGCCTTACGAAAAGGCAGCAGATATTATGTAGGTAATGGAAATGGTAGGAGAACCTCCTTGCTGAGACAGTTGAAGAGAGCCTGTAACTGTGTGTTGTAGTTTACAAGTTTCTTTCCACACTCTCGAAACATTTTTACAATAGCTTTCTGAGACAGTAGTATGAGTCTTATTATCCCAGTTTTAAAGAGGAGGAAAGAAACTGAAGTATGGAAAGGTTAGGTTACTTGCCCCGAGTTGACGCTAGTAAATAATAAAGCTAGGATGCTGTTGACATCACTGGGCGCCAGGCCCAGCGTTCCTTCAACTACATCCTGATGCCTGAATAGCCAATCCACGCAGGAAGAAGCAGGTGTAAAGATGGCACTCCACTCTCAGAAAACGCCCTCGTGACAAAGTGAGTGAACACTGACAAGCAAACGAGGCTAATTTGTTTAAACACTGTGCCCTTCCCTGATGCTGACTAGGAAACTATGACCATGTTCTTAAGGAGAAAATGCGTAGGAAAAACATTTTGGGGACAGTCAGAGCAGCAGTAGTTAGACAGCTGCACTGCAAACACCAGCTTCTTGACTGGACCCATTATAGGATATTAAAAACCAGCTGCTATCAATCTGACTCCTTTTAATTATTGTAAAGATTCCACAAAAACTCACCTGGTACTGTTGTGAACTTTGTATGAAGTTTATTGGAGGCTCACTTTGCTTACTCTTCAATCTTAAAATGTTATCAGCATATCCCCAGCTCAGGATGGCTGACCACTGGATATCGGTACTGTTCATGCTTCTCACACCTTAAGGAGAAGGAGAAATAAAAGTATAGTATGGCTATGGCTCAACTGTTATAAGACAGCCACAAATAACTAAATAAATAAATGGTTACAGGCTGAATTTATATACCAGAACATACCATTTGGTGCTAAGTCATCTTTGTGTCTCTGAGATGGAAGAATTTA
This sequence comes from Arctocebus calabarensis, assembly GCA_963573935.1. Classification (NCBI taxonomy): domain Eukaryota; kingdom Metazoa; phylum Chordata; class Mammalia; order Primates; family Lorisidae; genus Arctocebus; species Arctocebus calabarensis. The sequence continues at coordinate 11,101 of CAUYON010086111.1, read as the reverse complement.
TTTTAGTTTTATTCACTTAATGCTAAGAGGTTCTCCAAGAGTGGAATTCTATTCTTTTTCACTTGTGTTGTTTTGGTTGGGATTTATTTGACTTAGAACTAAAATTTTTGTTACAAAATTATTATAGTAGACAATGATAAAAGATAAACGTGAACCGGACTCTGTTTACATAACTTTCTGGATACCTGGCAATGAACGATCAGTATGGGTAACTATTAACACTAGAAAGAGATCCTGCTAGAGAAGCAACACCTGCCCTGAGAAGGAATAATTCAATCCTCCAACTGCATGTAGACCTGCATTCCAAGAGGTTATGTTCTCCTCTTTCTCTCGTGGAATATAGTACTATGTCCTTTTGGAGCACAGTTTTGGAAATTCTGACATCCTTTCTCAGTGCTATTCACAATCTATGCTGAATATAGCTAACTTTAGCATAAATGCTGTAAATAGTATTGCCCTTGAAACTTGCCATGTTTTTTCTTAAAGGAGAGAGAATGTGCTTTATTTATTCCTATGTCTACCAGAATATAACAAATGAGCATATCTTAAATGAATCAACGGCACATTGAAAACATAATTCACAGACTTCTCTTTGTTTTGTTGAATAAAACACCAAATGTTGACAACATGTGCAACAAAGGCATTAGGATACGTCCGCTAAATATAAGCTTCTCTGCATACATGGACGCACTGCTATGGAAAGGAACCACACATGCTGAATCTTGAGACCTTTCCAAATCTGGGAAGCAGTGTCTGGGAAGCAGCCAGGTGCACAATAACCCATGCTTCTATTCCAGGAATACAAGATGCAATATCTTTTCTTTTTCTTCTTTCAGAAAAAGAAACTTCTCCTTTACCTATTAGAACAACAGATCTTAAACTGGAGCTTACAAGAAAATGGACTTTTAGCCTTGGAGGCTTGGACTCGAGCCCCAGAGATTCTGATGCAGTGGACCAAACAAGTATATTTTGAAAAAAGCACCTCAGGCAATTCTGAGGCACAGTTTCCCAGCAATTGGTCTATATTGGGCTTCAAATAATCAAAACCATCTAAGTGTAGGTGTTACAATGTACTGTATGTATACAATAAAGCAAATCTCAGTCATTGCCCATGACCGCGCTCAACATGTTTAGCTGTTAACAAGTAGAACTTCCACTGCAAGCGACACTCGTGTGCAGTGACAGGCCTCTGGAAGGCCTCTGTGGACTGTCAGCGCTGGGTCTGTGCACAGAACACTGACTTTGTTCCAGGCGTCGGGTGTTTATGGTCCAATAAATGCCTTTTGAGCACTTGGAATGAACCAGGCACTGTGCTAATCATTCGCGTACATTATTTCACTAAATCTTTACAGTGAATTACCCTGTGAGGTAAATCCTTTTGTTATTTTATGGATCAAAACCCAAGCTTCATAAAGACTATCTTTCCACACGGCTAGCAAGCAGCAGAGCTCCCCAGGCCAGGACTGAAACCATTCCGTTACCTTCTCTGGACATACCTAGATTCTGACAAGTCCCACATATATTCTGCAAGGAAGTAGAGTGCAACTCAACACGTGTGCTAGGGCACACAGGGGTTTGTGACTGGAGGGACACAGATACAATAGGTTGAGAACCATATTTGACACATTAAGTCCCGTAACGCTAAGTGACAGTATCATTAGCCCTTTCTCTTTTGCTCAGTGGAGATAAACTTTAGTGTACTCTAATTCATTGTTCTAAAAAATAAATCATTCACGTATTTTCGTACTTTAAGTACTATTAGTAGTGAATTGCTCATGACACACCTCATAATTAATTACAACATACTAGTAAGAATAAACCACTGACATCAAAATAATTATGATTAAACAGATTTATCTTATCCTACTACCTTGTTACACTTTGGTGAAATGGTATGCCTTATTCCTAATGGCTATAAAAACAATTACTCATTTCTTAATAGAAATAAGAGTGAGCCTAAAAGAACCGTGGCCTGGCTAGTAAACTTAACTTCTTAAAGGCACTGATGCGGGCACGGTGCTGGCACCTGCACTGCCGAGTGGGTGGCAGGCTAGATTTGGCCTCTGAGGGGCACGGCATTTAACAGGCATTGTCAGATGCTAACGGTGCTGGCTGCGAAGAGGCATCTGGTCCATGTGTGGCTTTCAGGCGCAGCTGCGTGCATACAACCTCACATGGATGATGAGTGTCCTCAGCCATTCATTTTAGTGCTCAAAGTCCATGCCTAGTAACTAGGGAGAGGTTTCTTTTTTTGGACAGAGTCTTACTCTGTCACCTGGGTTGAATGCAGAGGTGTCCTCATAGTTCATTGCTACCTCAAACTCCTGGGGTCAAGTGATCTTCCTGCCTCAGCTTCCTGAGTAGGTGGGATCACAGGTATCTACCACCACACCTGGTTCCCTGTCTCTCTCCCTCTCTCTCTCTCTCTCTCTTTTTTTGTTGAGAGAGTCTCACTCTGTCACCTTGGGTAGGGAGGGTGCTATGGCATCATAGCTCACAGCAATCTCAAACTTGGGCTTGAGCAATCCTTTTGCCTCAGCCTCTCAAGTAGCTTGGACTACAGGCACCTGCCACAACACCTGCTAGGTTTTCTATTTTTGGTAGAGATAGGGGGCGGGGGGTTCTCACCCTTGCTTAGGCTGGGCTGGTCTTAAACTTCTGAGCTCAAGTGATCGTCCTGCCTCAGCCTCCCAGAGTGCTAGGATTACAGGAATAAGTCACCCACATGCCTGGCTGCAGGAAGAGTTTTTTTGCATTCAATGAAATGGTTAATTTGGAAAGCCTGAGGGATTACTTAAGTGAAAAAGGTCCCTAATTTTTCAGTGGCCAGGGGACAGTCAGAAATATGACCGGGCCTTGACTGCACAGCACTTTTCCACAAGTGGCTTTTAGTGGGACAGTATGTGGGAGTAAGAAGATTGCTTCTCAGGGCGTATGTTTTTAAAACCTATTTTCAAGTCTGTCTTGGCTCCCTAGTTTTGTTTCGTTTGTTTAAATCCATGATTATATCCTTTTGGGGGGGAAGGGATCTCACTCTGCTGACCACGCTGGAGTGCAGTGACACAATCACAGCTCACTGCATAACGCTTGGGCTCAAGCCACCCTCCCTCCTCCGCCTCCTGAATAGCTGAGACGACAGGCACTTGCCACCATGCCTGGCTCCACGACTCCATCCTCTGACGTTTTAGACTTGTTGGTCAAACACATCTGTCTATTCTGGGGCTCAAGAGCCTCAAAGTTTACATTTATATTAAACTAGTAATGTTTTCATCTTATGAGCATAATCATTTATTCTCGTCTCCTTTAAACCTCTCCTCTCATCTCACATGGCACGGCACTTAATTCTCATTTTTTTCATGTAGTATATTTCAATTCCTACTTTGCACTAAATGACCACAAGTTTGAGCACGGCTTCTCACTAAGGACTCAGAAAACTTTAGAAGTAAAACAAAATGGCAGCACAGATGAGAAGGAAACCTTCAAATCGTATGAAAGATATATCCAGGAACGTTTTGACTGTGTTGCAGTTTACCTTGTTCCTTGCTGTACGTCATCAGAAGACAGAAATTACGGGACAGACCACAGATCGCTCTGGTGGGCAGAGCCTGGAGACAGCCAAACCTTTCTCCGTGGGGCTGGCTGAAGCAGACCACAGGGACTGGAGCACTTGGGGAACCGACATAGTCCCCCCATTTCAAACCTTTTATCCACGACAAAGGACTCTACAACCAAAAAAAGGGAAAAGTAAGATTTTTTTTAAAAGGTTATAAATATAGAATTAAATTCTAAACAAAGTAAGAGAAAGTAATATAAATAATATGTTCTCTAAGGGCAAGAATTATTTTATACTTTTACACTTCCTTATGCTCAGCATATAGAAATATGTGTTCCTTGATTTTTATTCGATGGCTCTGGCCTAACCTGCATTAAAATGTTTGTTTAATAATTCAAAATTCCTTGAAATTTGAGCAAAGAAGAATTTAGGTACATGTCTTTCAATCTAGCTGCAACACCTGAAGCTGAAGCTGTAAGAGGCCTGTGATTTGGCAGTGTGCCAGACCGCACACCCCATCAACACAGGAAACCCACCCAACCATGAGCTCCCTGAAGACAGGGAGCACTTCTGACTTGTCTATGCGCCGAGAATACAAGTTTGTTTGTTTTTATTATCTGGGATCCACTGAGGGTACAAAGAATTAGGTTACACTGATTGCACTTGTTAGATAAAGTCCTTCCTTTTTTTTTATTTTTTATTTTAAAAAATAAAAATGTTTTAGAGACAGAACTTTATCACCCTCGGTAGAGTGCCGTGGCGTCACAACTCACAGCAACCTCCAGCTCTTGGGCTTAAGCAAGTCTCTTGCCTCTGCCTCCTAAGTAGCTGGGACTACAGGCGCCCACCACAACGCCCGGCTACTTTTTTTGTTGCAGTTTGGCCGGGGCTGGGTTTGAACCCACCACCCTCGGTATATGGGGCTGGCGCCCTACTCAATGACCCACAGGTGCTGTTTCCCCCCCCCTTTCTTTTTTGAGACAGGGTCTCATATTGTCACCCCCAGGTAGAATGCCATGGCATCACAGCTCACAGCAACCTCTAACTCTTGGGCTCAAGCAATTCTCTTGCCTCAGCCTCCCAAGTAGCTGGGACTACAGGCGCCCACCTCAACACCTGGCTATTTTTAGAGGTGAGGTCTTGCTCTGGCTCAGGCTGGTCTGGAACCTGTAAGCTCAGGCAATCCACCCGCCTCAGCCTCCTAGAGTGCTGGGATTATAAGCATAAGCCACCATGCCCAGCCCAAAGTCCCTCTTATAATTGTGTCCCACCCCCAAGAGGTGTGCCATACACCATGAACCCCCATATGCCCCTCCTCCCCTCTCATCGCTCCCTCATTCCCATACCCTACACCTTATATTAGCTCATCTGTGGCCTTCACATTAGAATTGAGTACATTGGATTCTTATGATACTTTACTAAGAAGAACGTGTCCCACTTCCATCCAGGTTAATACAAAAGATATAAAGTCTCCACCTTTTTTAATGGCTGAATAGTATTCTATGGTATACATATACCACAGCTTGTTAATCCATTCCTGGGCTGATTCCACATTTTGGTGATTGTAAATTGAACTGCAATAAACAGTCTAGTGCAAATGTCCTTATTATAAAATGATTTTTGATTTGCATTTCTCTGATGATTAGGGACGATGAACATTTTTTCATGTTTGTTACCCATTCATCTGTCTTTTTTTTTTTCTGTGTGAGCAACATCAGCCTTTATTCATCTGTCTTCTTTAGAGATGGTTCTATTCGTCTCTCTTGCCCAGTGAGATAGGGGATTGTTTGGTCCTTTTTTGTTGATTAATCTGAGTTCTCTGTAGATCCTAGTTATCAAGATTTTATCTGATTTATAATATGCAAATATCTTTTCCCATTCTGAAGGTTGTCTATTTGCTTTGGTTCTTGTTTCCTTAGCTGTGCAGGAGCTTTTAAACTTAATAAGTCCCATTTGTTTATTTTTGTTGTTGTTGCAATTTCCAGGGAAGTCTTCTTCATAAAATCTTTCCCTAGGCTGATATCTTCAAGCATTTTCCCCATCTTTCTTTAAGGATTTTTATTGTTTTGTGTCTTAGATTTAAATCTTTCATCCATCTTGATCCAATTTTTCTAAGAGATGAGAGGTGCAAGTCCAGTTTCAGTCTTTTACATGTGCTTATCCAGTTCTCCAAACACCATTTATTGAACAGGGGTTCTTTTCCCCAGTGTATGTTCTTGTTTGATGGCTGTAAGATGTTAGTTTCATCTCACGGTTTTCTATTCAGTTCCAAATGTCACTGTCTCTATTTCTGTGCCAATACCATGCTGTTTTGATCACGATGGCCTTCTAATACAGCCTAACATCTGGTAGGGTGATACACTCAGCTTTATTTTCATTACTAAGAATTGCCTTGGCTATACGGGTTTTTTCCTGGGTCCATACAAAATAATCATTTTTTCTAAATCCTGAAAATATGATGATGGTATTTTAATGGGGATTGCATTGAATCTGTACATTGCTTTGGGAAGTACAGACATTTTAATAATGTTGACTCTTCCCAGCCATGAGCATAGTATGTTCTTCCATTTGTTAATATCTTCTGCCATTTCTTTTCTTAGAGTTTTGTAATTCACGGTAGGTTCTTAAGAGATGTTTGATAAATGGAAAAGTGTTTATCTATGGAGTTTATTGAGAGGACTAGAGCATCTCTAGAAATTGCCAGTAAGAACTAGAGAAGAAAAGAGACAAGAAGGAGTGGCCAGTAAAAAATCAAAAGAAGAGGTGGAGCTTGAAGTACAGTAGGATTTGGGACAGAAACACGAGGCAAGACTCTGTATAGAGTGATGCCCCCGTGTTGGCCCATGAACAATAATGAAAATACTTCCTCCATTTCAAGTAAAAATAATTACCTAGAAATTCTGAAATCAAGCAGAGAAGAAACTATGTCCTTTTAAAGAGCTTCTCCCAACAGCTATATTCTTTTTGTTCTCTTTTTGACTATTTTGTCATCTATTAATGTCTTCTTTTTTAATGGATTTTTCCCCCTTTCTAAGACATTTAGAAGTTTAGTTTTATTTTTAGGTCTTCAGAGGACATGCTACAGAAATCTAGTAAAAACAATACTCAACAATTTTCAGTCAATTCCACAGAAAAACCGTAGTGATTTTCAGTGAAATTTGCTTATGTCATTTTCCAAATGAATAAAAAAAATGGCATCATTGACCTACACATCAGCTTTTAAAAAATCCTGCCACTTTAGGAGCTCTAACAGTTCTGCCAGGTTATTTAGGGGACATATGTTAATACACAGTTTTAAATGGTATCGTAGTGATCTAACAAAAAGAGTGTCTCTGGAAAAGCTGTAGAGCTTCAGGAATGCTCAAGAGGGAACAGAGAGGTCAGGATTAGGTATTTTGAAAGCTAGCTCTTTTCTATCAATACTAAAGTTGAGAGAAACATGTGCTGAGTTGTAGTTATCATTTATCATTCATAATTCCTTGCCAGAAAATTCCCTATGTATATACATATATGTGTGTGTGCATATACATCAGAGTTTCAACTTTTAGTTTTCCAATCACATATAAAGATGGCAATGGAAACTGTTTTGTGTCGTAGTATGCATAAAAGAAGAGCGCTTTATTGAAATGCTTTACATTCAGCTCCGTTTGAAACTGCCACGCTAAACTGAAGCACCTAGGCATCTAGATGACCCCTTCATAACTGAGTCCTGTTGCTCAGATTGTGTTTGCATTTAGTAGATGCCACTCGAAGGCCCAAGGAGTCAAGGCATTGTGTCTGGAAGGCTTTGTGGTAGGTCAAATCAAAGGCAGTGGCATAAATGTCATTACATGTCACACAGAGGTGCAGCAAACTGAATTTTAAAAAACTTAGGTCAGAGAAGACATTAATTTAAGAAACAGTGAGTGTTCACTAAATGTCAGGCACTGTCCTAGGAACTGGAGACACAGTGATAAAAAAGAAAAAGTCCTTGTCCCCATGGAGTTACACAGTAGTTGGGATGGAAAAGAGAAACAAAAATACGGAAGTACACATACATTATGTCAGGTGATGGAAATGCTATGAAGCAAATGAAGAAGAGAAAGAGCACAAAGAATGATGGAACTGCTGTTTAGATATAATCAGATTTAGATATATTCAGAGCTGTATGAAAAGCATATAATGGGGATTAGGGAAATATCTGAGACCTGAATGAAATGAGCGGGCAAACTGGGGCATATCTGGGGTCAAGTTATTCCAGGTGGACAAACATTCAGTGCAAAGTTCTTATGGTAGGAATGAGACCAGTTGGTGCCACATTTTCACTGTGAGCAGATATACCACTTGGAGACTTTATATATACTAACTTTATAAGCAATAAGTATAGGCTGGTGCAGTGGCTCATGCCTGTAATCCTAAGCACTCTGGGAGGCTGAGGTGGGTGGGTTGCTTAAGCTCACAAGTTCAAGACCAGCCTGAGCAAGAGCAAGACCCCATTGCTACTAAAAATAGAAAAACTGAGCAAGAGGATCACTTAAGCCCAAGAGTTGGAGGTTGCTGTGACCTATGACGCTGTGGTCATGGTCACTCTATCCAGGAAACAGCTTGAGAGTCTGTCTCCAAAAAAAAAAACAAAAAACTACCACCACCACAACAATATGTATAGTAGTAAATTAAATGGCGCTTATTAATTTTCAGGGATGTACTGTGAAATTATTTTGACGTGTTAAGGTAACAGAGCATAGCTAAAAATAGTGACCGTGGTAATGATTTGTGAGATTTCAGAAACAGAGTAGACGTGCATCAATACCAAAATTTAGCTTTCTACTATGAAACTCAACACTGGTGATCTGGCTTCAGTAAAACAACATTGCCTATCATATTAATATTTTAAAATTAAATTATATTGGTTGAATAAATTTGGTTTGCATTGAACATGTAAATTTGACATGTGATCTATGAACGTAAAAAATTTACATCTATTGTTCTGACATAAAGTAGTATTATTTATGGATATATGTAAGGATACACAACCAAAATGAGGTCTGTGAAAACCTTTTCATCTTAAATGGACCACAGCTTACTGCCTTTTGAGATCACTGCCTTATTTCATCTTTTAAGGTCCTTCTCAACCTCTTTCTCTTGCCTGTTCATTTTCTGTGATTTCTTTCTGCAAATTCTTCTGTACCTTACAATTCACATTTTACCACCTTATGCTGCTTTTATAATGAAGAACTGAGTTGAAGATTAAAATCCATTTTACTTTTAAGGCTTGCTTGCTTTATTTTTCTATTTCAAAGTAAAAATTATACCTACTTCATACATTTTATGCTCACAATCTGTGGGGGCCAAAGAAACACATGTAAGGTTTCCCCTTAAGAGTAAACCAGAACATTCGTGGCTCTGGTTGGTTGAAGATGATCACCAGGACCAAGCTGTGCATGTGTACACTGGCATACCTGTGTTTAGACTGTTCTCTAGTTTATGGTTCCTCTCCTTGTTTGGAAAATCCTATTTTGTCTCTGCATGGGACGCTTTCTCTGGTAATGGCCCTTCTGTTTGCTCTGTAAGGGAGGCTGCTGTCCGACACAAGCAATTCTTTTTTCCTCCGAGCTCCCCAAAGCTCTCTTCATATCCCTAACAAGGCATGTACCGTACACGGGATATTGCTTTTGCTTACTGCACCGGTCTTGCACTAGCTGGTTCAGGTCCAAGCTATTCATTCCTGTGTTCCCAGAGCCTGGGACAGGGCCTCGTAGTGCAGGAGTCTAATCAGGTTTTGCTGAAATCTAAATGACATACCGGGTGAGAGATTTCTTTAACCTGTTCTCGAGTCTCCCTGAAAGCAAACTGCACTAACAGCCCCACGGCAGCTGGAAGCTCTCCTTCAAGGTTGAGCCTGGCTCCCGATTTGCTTGCATGGGCGGTATGGAAGAGCTGCCGAGGAGTCTGCCCATAGGTTTTTATCATGGTCTCCAGCGCCCGCCTCTGAACTGGATCTTCAACTGCAGAGACGTCCATTCCGAAATATGTCTGCACAGTAAAGAGGGAAAGAATGAGAGACAACAAAGCAAGACTTGGATCTTCAACTGCAGAGATGTCCATTCCGAAATATGTCTGCACAGTAAAGAGGGAAAGAACGAGAGACAACAAAGCAAGACTGGCAAAAGTACCATGCAGAAAACAGACTTTCTTTTATTTTCTAGGCAAAGGTTTATACTCTTCTCTATTTCAAATGGAAATGATTTTAAAATGTTTTTGATCAGGTTAACGATGATCCGAATAGAAGTAACCAATGTTTCTGAATGGGTGAACAAAAATAACATATCTTGACTGATTCATTTTAATTAGGTATATTTATAAAAGTGCTTTCTAACTTAAGACCTAAGAATATGCATACCATCATGTGTAATACGATTATAGAAATAATTATTGGAGAAGTTGGTTGTCCAAAGAGATATACAGGAAAAGGCAAAAATGACATTAAAATATAACACTGGCAGGTAGTTCCAAGAAACATTATTTAGGTTCTAATGAAAATTGTTAAGCGAATCTGAAGAGCAGCAATGAAAATTCCAGTTCTTTAATGTAAAGGATATTTTTACATGTTTCCTCTTAATGTTATCATCCCTTAAAGTTAAACGAAGAACAACTTGCAGTCAGTAACTGAGTGCACATTGGCCATATTTTGTGCATACCCACTAGGGCAGATTAGCATTTAATCAGTTGCAGCAACTTTCTCATTTACAAATCTAGATATAACATTTCTGTAAGTGCCCCAATAAAGATACTTGACAAATTAAATAATCTGAAACACTTCTCCCCTCACTATCACTCCCAGCACCAGGGATCAAATACTTGTTACAGCTGCTGATCTAAGCAGGGATACTTTTAATGGCTACTTGACTTAAAGTAGTTTAAAAAAACCCAAATGACATTTGGTATAATCCTGCAGCCAGAACTCTTTTTAAGCTTCTAAGCAAACCTCGTGTATTAGTGAATGATGAATTAAGGTCAAAAGGCATTTCCATATGCCTTTTGAAAAGTTAACATTTATTTGTACTTAACTGTTAGCAGACATTATCCCAAATCAATTTCCTTCCTTAACAGACAGGTTAGGCTATTTCTCCAAAATCACACAAGTGGCAGAGCCACACAACCAGGATTTGAACTTAATTCTTAATTCAAAGGCGGTGCACTTAATCACCACATTTTGTTTTACCCTAAAGAATTAGTGAGAATTCCATTCAGATGGAAATTATTCAGATTGTATATTTTAGTCTTTCGATACTTTTAATGTAAATTTTATATAATAATAGCTGAAAAGATTATGCAAGATTGTGAGAACAGGGTATACTGAGGTTAGTGCCAAAATTCCAAATTGCTTTAAAAATCGTATTTTAGGATCAAATGTAAACAAAGCTGACTTTTTTTTTTTTTTTTTTTGAGACAGAGCCTCAAGCTGTCACCCTGGATAGAGTGCTGTGGCATCACAGCTCACAGCAACCTCCAATTCCTGGGCTCAAGTGAGTCTCCTGCCTCCGCCTCCCAAGTGGCTGGGACTACAGG
>CAUYON010086109.1:0-15816 GCA_963573935.1 Arctocebus calabarensis | reverse complement strand
AGGCATATGTGGCACATTTCTGAAACTGATCAAAGCTATCTATGACAAACCCACAGCTAATATTTTACTGAATGGAGTAAAACTGAAAACTTTTCCTCTTAGAACTGGAACCAGACAAGGTTGTCTTCTGTCACCATTACTATTCAACGTAGTTCAAGAAGTTTTAGCTAACAAAATTAGCAACAGAAGGAAATAAATGGCTTCCAAACGGGAGCAGAGGAGGTCAAACTCTCCCTCTTTTCTGATGACATGATGTTATACTTAGAGAACCCAAAAGACTCAGCCACAAGACTCCTGGAAGTCGTCAGAAAATACAGTAATGTCTCATGATATAAAATCAATGTCCATAAGGCACTAGCCTTTGTATATGGCAATAACAGTCAAGATGAGAGGCTAATTAAGGACAGAACTCCCTTTGCCATAGCTTCAAAGAAAATGAAATACCTAAGTATATACCTAATAAAAGAGGTGAAGGACCTCTATAAAGAAAATTATGAAATTGTAAGGAAGGAAACAGCAGAGGATATTAACAAATGGAAGAACATACCATGCTCAACATTGGGAAGAATCAACATTGTTAAAATGTCTATACTTCCCAAAGCAATGTACCTATTTAATGACATCCCTATTAAGATACCAATGTCATACTTTCAAGATTTGGAAAAAATGATTCTGCATTTTATATGGAACCAGAAAAAAACCCATGTAGCTAAGGCAGTTCTTAGTAATAAAAAAAAGCTGGGGGCATCACCATACCAGATTTTAGGCTGTACTACAAAGCCATAGTGGTCAAGATGGAATGGTACTGGCACAAAAATAGAGACGGTCGACATTTGGAATCGAATAGAAAACCAGGAAATGAAACTAACATCTACAACCACCTATTCTTCAATAAACCAATTAGGAACATATCTTGGGGGAAAAACTCCCTATTCAATAAATGGTGCTAGGAGAACTGGATATCCACATGTAAAAGACTGAAACTGGATCCTCACCTTTCTCCACTCACAAAAAATGATTCAAGATGGATAAAGGACATAAATTTAAGTCATGGCATAATAAAAATCCTGAGAAAGCATAGGAAAAACACTGGAAGATATCGGCCTAGGGAAAGACTTCATGAAGAAAACTGCCATGGCAATTGCAAAAACAACAAAAATAAACAAATGGGACTTAATTAATCTGAAAAGCTTCTGGATAGCTAAGGAGACAACAACCAAAGCAAATAGACAACCTACCCAATGGGAAAGGATATTTGCATATTTTGAATCAGACAAAAGCTTGAAAACTAGGATCTATAGAGAACTCAAATTAATCCACATGAAAAAAGCCATCAATCCCATATATCAATGGGCAAGAGACATGAATAGAACCTTCTCTAAAGAAGACAGACGAATGGCTAAGAAACATATGAAAAAATGCTCATCATCTCTAATTATGAGAGAAATGCAAATCATAACCATCCTGAGATATCATCTAACCTCAGTGAGAATGGCCTACATCACAAAATCTCAAAAACTGGCCCCGGCCGAACCGATCAAAAATTAGCCGGGCACTGTGGCAGGCGCCTGTGGTCCCAGCTACGTTGGGAGGCTGAGGCAAGAGAATCGCTTAAGCGCAAGAGCTGGAGGTTGCTGTAAGCTGTAACTCCATGGCACTCTACCGAGGGTGAAAGAGTGAGACTCGGTCTCTACAAAAAAACAAAAAACAAAAAACTGCAGACGCTGGTGTGGATGTGGAGAGAAGGGCACACTTTTACACTGCTGGTGGGACTGCAAAGTGATACAACTTTTTGGAAGGAAGTATGGAGAACTCTCAAAGAACTCAAGCTAGACCTCCCATTTAATCCTGCAATCCCATTACTGGGCATCTACCCAAAAGGAAAAAAATCATTTTAATATAAGGACACTTGCACTAGACTGTTCAACGCAGCTCAATTTACAATCGCCAAAATGTGGAAACAGCCTAAATGCCCACCAACCCAGCAATGGATTAACAAGCTGTAGTATATGTACACTATGGAATACTATTCAGCCATTTAAAAAATGGAGACTTTACAGCCTTTGTATTAACCTGGATGGAAGTTGAACACATTATTCTTAGTAAAGCATCACAAGAATGGAGAAGCATGAATCCCTTGTATTCAATTTTGATATGAGGACAATTAATGACAATTAATGACATGATGGGGGTGGGGAATGGGAGAGCAGAGATAGAATGAGAAAGGGGTGGGAAAAGGAAGAGCAGAGAGAGGGAAGGAGCGAGGGGGGGTCTTGGTGTGTGCCACACCTTTTCGGGGCAAAACATGATTGTAAGAGGGACTTTATCTAACGAATGCAATCAGTGTAATCTGGAAAAAAAATGAAAGATGAAAATGTACAAATGGCCCACAGATATATGAAAAGATAGTCGATATCATTAGTCATCAGCGAAATACAAATCAAACCACAATGAGATTCCACCTCACACTTGTTAGGATGATCATTATAAACAAACAAACAATAGTTAAAAAATTTCTATGAGGAAGAAAAAAATCATTTTAGTATAAGGGCATATGCACAAGAATTTTTATCACAGCTCAATTCATAAACATCAAGATGTGGAATCAAACGCCCATCAACAGATGAATTGATTACTAAACTGTGGTATATGTATCCCATGGAGTAGTACTACTTACTATTCAGCCATAAAAAAGATGGAGTCTTTATATCTTTTATAACTTATATGGCGTTTAAGTGTATTTTACTTAGTAAAATATCACAAGAAGAAAAAAGCAAGTATCCAATGTACTCAATTCTAATATGAAACCAGTTGATGAAGAAATACACACCCACATAAGAGAAAAACCCAACCCCAAATGGGAGGGAGGGAAGAAAAGGAAGGTGGGAGAGGGATTGGTGTGCTGTCAACTAACAGGCACAATGTAAGAATATATGGCACACCTCTTAGGGACAGGGAACAACTATGACAGGGACCTTACCTAACAAACAAAAACTGTGTATCCTATCATTTGTAGCCTCATAATAATCTGAAAAAAAAAATGTTAGCACCTAAGAGGGAAGGGGAGAGGGAAGAAAACAATTATTTTTGTAGCATACTTTTAAATATTCTTTAAAACTGGAAAAAGGCACTTCTTTCCCATAGATGTAGTAACCTCCAACGTAAGCCAATAAGGACATCTAAAATCTGTAGAGTGATTTGATAACTGAGAGGTCTAGCTCTCTTGACTTGATTGCAGTATTGCTTGTCAGCCAAAACATCCTGCTAGGTTACCTTATGGCCTTTTTAGTAGCTATTTGCAATATCCACATGAGATGTCCTAAATATTTAAAAGATTGCTGAGATCTAGGTTGGTTCTAGAACTTTCTTAACATTTAGTTGGACAACATTTCTAGCTTCCCAACTGGTCATGAGAGTCTATCTGGAACTCAGAGGTATCAGAATCAATTGAGATCTATGGTCCTGCGTTTTGCTCTGACTGGGTTTAGAGAGTACTCTCAGGAAAATACTGACTTCATAGAATGAGTTGGGAAGTATTCTCTCCTTGTCCATTTACTGAAAGATTGTCATTATTTCATTCTAAATGGTTAACAAGATTTGCCAGTAAAGCCAGCTGAGTCTGGGCTTTTCTTTAGAGTGAAGATAGTCTTTACTCACTATAGGTTTATTTAATTCACTTTTTTGTGTTTTCTTGAGTCAAGTTCGGTAATTTGTCTTCCTAGGAATTTATTTCATTCAGGTTGTCTAATTTATTGCTATAATTTATTTCATAATATTCCCTTATAGTTTCTAAAATTTCTGTAGGATCAGTGGTAATGTGTCCTTTTTTATTCTTGATTCTGGTGATCTTGTCTCCTTCTCCCTCTCCTCATTCCTCCTCTGTGTTTTTTTAGTGGCGCTAGTTAAAAGTTTGAAATTTTTTTCATCATTTAAGAGAGATATTCTTTTGATTTTATTTATTTTCTCTATTGCTTTTCTATTTTTTACTTAACTGAATTACATGCTAACCTTTATTTTTTCTATTCTTCTCTTTGCTTGGGTTGAGTTTACACTTCTTTCTAGATTCCTGAAGTGGAAACTTAGGTTACTGATTTCAAATCTTTTTCTTTTTCCCTACAGGCATTTAAACTATAAATTTTCCTCTAAATATTGCTTAGCTAAAAATGGATAAATTTACTGCTGATTATTTTTACTTCAGAAGATATAGTAGCAGTTGGTAATCTTGGTTTGGCAGAGACTATCCAGGTATTTGTTCTGTTTGGACATTGGGGTTGAATATTTACTGCCCTGTCAAAGCTCTAATCTTTAGGGGCATATACACTGTTGCTGAGAATTCTGTTTTGCCCCAATCATTTTTCCTCCAGAAAAGTCTTACAAAACCATTTATTCAGCTGTCTGTCTACATTTGATCATTTTATCCCCCCCATTTGTGGTTTTCTGTGATTTCTCGTTTTATAGTTCTATTGTTTTCCGTGATCTGTTGAAGCTGAATTGTTGAGGGCATTCATTCTAAATGATGAAAGGTACTGGAAGTTAGAAGACTTGGATTTTGTTGCTAACGTCACTATTCATAAGGGTCAGACATACACTTTGGAGGAACAGGGTAATTTGCTTTCAGAGGTGTCAGGAAGTCATTTTTCACACTTCCTGCTTCCCACCCACTTTTGTCTGGTTAATACCTTCTCACTCTTCAAACCTTGGCTTAGTTATTTCTTCTAGAATTCTCTGAGCTTTTGTACTTGGTTAAACCTCGTCTCTAATAACACCCTATCTTAATTCCATCATAGTAGCAGTTACCACACTTTAGTGTATGCTTGCTTATTTTTTTGTTGCCTGTGTTCTGTAAAGACAGGGCCCAACAGTTTGGTTCATATTATATCCAATACCTGAAAATATTTGATATTAATGTTGAATAAAAAGACTTGATTTCTAAAATTTATAAGTATAGCTTTTTATGTACAAATTTTAGTATTTATGAACATAAATTTATTTTTCACATCCTTTTTGGAAAGCAGAGTTTGTTAGAAGTAAGAGAGTGGTATTTTGAGAGACAATGCCAAAGGTACAGAAAGGGAAAATGGCCACACTGAAGGAAAATTGCACTGATCTAATATTTCAGGTAGCAAAGCTCCATTTGCCTCTGGGCTTAATGTGGTTTTTCATAATTCTTATCATTTGATAACACTATAACATTTTTATATTATTTTCAATGGTGAAAGAAAAGAATATATTGTTAATTTATTAATGACCTCACAAAATAAGCTGGTGATCTTTTTTTTTTAATTAAATCATAATTGTGTACATTGGTGCAATCATGGGGCGCAAGGGCTGGTGATCTTTTACCTGGGAGAAATATATTCAGATTTAAAATGATCTAACAAACTGAGGAAATGGAAAGATTAAAAGAAGGAAATTTAAGTTTGGTATAATTACTTTGGAAGACAAGTAGATCAGGATGGCTTCATGTTCTAGGAAAAGTACTAATGTCTGTAATAAGCTTTAAGCATGAGATTAATAGCAGAAATAGGAAAAAAAAGAAAACTTTCTGTATATTCTTTCTAAGGAGAGATATAATTCTATATTTTAAAACCAGACTTAGTATATTTTTATGCATAAGAAGTGCTTTATGCAACATTTCCTTTTGGTTTTCTTTACAATAATTTTGAGTAAGAAATTCTTATAACAATAATTCTTCGTGTTTATGTATCACTTTTTCTTTTGGTTTATAAAATATAACTTTAGAATAATGACATTTGTACTTTGTTTCATAATCTGCAAGACTATCTGTTTTTCTTTAAAAACTATGAAAGAAGTTCGTGTTGGTTGGAGAAAATTGCAGCTGTATACTGCATACATGTAAAAAATATATATGAAGTATAAGGTTCCTCCACACTCTCCACCCATGCTCTCCAATTCTACTTTTCTGGAATAAATACAATTAACAAATCCTTCTCTATTTTCCTGACTTTTTCTTATTCATATATAAACATATTTATGTATGTACGTATATAATGTATGTAACAAATGTATAAACACAGAATATCTAAATATAAGCTCACATTTATTCATCATTAATTAATTTGATAGTTATTTTTATTTATATCTTTGTACATGTGCTTTTATGAAATTGTGATAGTATTTCCGATTGATAGTTTACTAGAAGTAAAATTGATAGAGTAAAGATTATTCACATTTTAAATGTTACCAATAAATTGCTTACTTAACTGGTTTATATTCCCTCCAACTATGAAATTGAGTATCTTTTTCCCTACACACTTCCAACATTGGTTATTATTAATCTTCTTTTTTTCCTGATCTCTAATGAGCATGTTGATTGAGATTGAGCATGTTGTATTTCTTCTGCAAATTGCCTGTGTATGCCATTGTCAATTTTTTTTTAAAGTATGTATATGTATATATAAGAGATAATGTCTTGCTCTATTGTACAGGCTAGAGTGCAATGTCATGATCATAGGTCATTGCAGCCTATAGCTCTTGGGCTTTGTATCCTTCTGCCTCAGCCTCTTGAGCAGCTGGAGCTACAGGCATATGCCATTGTGCCCAGCTAATTCTCTTTTTCATTTTTTTAGACACAGGGGTTTGTTAATGCTGTCCAGGATAGTCTATAACTCCTGGCCTCAAGCTATCTTCCCACCTCAACCTCCCAAGTAGTTGGAATCACAAGTGTGAGTTTCTCTGCTTGGCTCTATTCTTCATACTAATTTGTGAAAGTTTTGGATTATTAAGAATATTAACATTTTGTTAAATATTTGTTACAAAGTCTAACATTTATCTTTTAATTTTGTTTATAGATGTCTTCCAAAAAATCCATTTTTTGATTTTTTCAAATCTCTAAGATTTTCATATGTGTTCTCATGTAATTCATAAAACAAATCTATAAAGATAAGAATTCCTATCGTAATCTTACAGATGAACTAACTGAGGTTCATAGAGCTTCAGTGACTTATCCAAAGAAGAAGGGCACATCTAGGTTTATACTGCTAGTAATGCACACTGTGACAAGGGAAACTCTATAGTATAGATGAATAGGCTAGGGATCAAAGAAGGCTTTAGTACCACCCTTTCCCTTCCAGACTTATTGCTCCTCAAAGCCCAGCCATTAGTTAACAGTCTTTAAGGAGGCTGTGCCTAAAAGGAGCAGTAATAGTTTTGCAATGGCCTGTAGGTGGTTCTGGTGATATGAGGTGTTTGTAACTTCTTTGGCTTGAATTTGACACCCATTTCCCTTCCTTGCCTCTCCTTGCCAACTTTGTTTTATGGTTCTTGGCTCAGATCTTGGATATTAACTTTGCTTATTTCATGATTTCTGGCTCTGAT
This sequence comes from Arctocebus calabarensis, assembly GCA_963573935.1. Lineage (NCBI taxonomy): Eukaryota > Metazoa > Chordata > Mammalia > Primates > Lorisidae > Arctocebus > Arctocebus calabarensis. The sequence continues at coordinate 8,478 of CAUYON010086109.1, read as the reverse complement.
CACTGGCTGTGCCTATGGACAGATTACTGGCTCTAATCTCAGGGAATCTCCTGGTTCCAGACCTAGGGTTTTGGCCCTGGTGAGGGCTCTGGTGCTGAGGCCTGGTCTCTTAGGCCTTCTGTAATAGAGATGTGGAGATTTGGGGAAAATGCAACAGAAAAACACTGTTTTAAAATGCCCTTAAAAATGTTGCGGATTTAGCTACTGGATACCAAATATCCGTGAACAAGAAGGAAAAAGTTGAAAGACTGGTACATTGTATTCTTCTGTCTGACTGGAAAGAACTAGTTAAAGACTGTTTACTCTCTCAGCATGAATTAAAGTCATAAATTCTTCTTAATCATTCTATCCCCTGGGGCTGGAGAGGAGCAGGAAGACTGGAAGAAACTGGCATGTACCTCCTAGCCAATCTGAAATCTTGAAAGCAAAGTATAAAGGAGTTATCATCAAATAAGAAGAACAAGGTACAGAACATTGTGCATAATTTAGCCCTATTATAAAATAAAGTACTACCTTAGAATGTTATATTGGTTATGATGCTAACTTACAAGCAGTAAAAAACAATTCTGGCTAACTGAATAGAAAACCTCTTAGTAGGGATTTTTGAGGCAAATTGATAGACGTCTTGGAGCAGTTGCTTTCCCTATTCATTCCTCCCTCCCTGTACTCCCTCTGTCCTCCTTACCACTACCATGAGCTTACTATAGTCACATTCAATCACTGTCTGATTCCCAACCATGGACAAAAGCTAATATATTCTCCCTAATGCTTCTCAGCAGATGGAAATTCCTAATTTGTAAGTTTATTTCTATTAACGAACTCTTTTATTTTAAAGCACTTTATGTATAATATCTCACTTTATCCTTACAACAACTCTATTTGTTCCCTATTTAAATCGGGAACATGAGATGCAGAGAGCTTTTGTAATTTGCCCATGCTTACACAGCCAGTAAGTGGCAGAGCAGGTATTTCCATAATCTATGCTCTTAATTGTCTTCACTGCTATACTGTACTGTCCCTTTTAGGTGAAAATATGGCAGAGGGTGAATATTTTCTTTAACAATAGCTAACATTTATTGAGTGTTCATTATATTCCAGGATATGTACTACATATTTACATGTAAAATGTTACTTAGTCTTCATGAAAGTCTTTTTTGGTAGATACTATTAATATCTTTATTTTACAGATGGAAAATTTAGAGTTTAGAAAGATAAAGTAAGTGCTCAAAGGCTATGCAATCAGTAATGGCAATACTGAAATTTAAGCATAGATATGTCTAATGCCAGAAACTATTAAACATATATTAACTAACCTTCTATAATGATCAAAACCAAACCCTACCTATTCAGTCTTCTAAATAAATCTATCATTATAAAATCAGATATTGAAAGGTCACTTTAAGAAATTTCTGAGAATGTAACAGGAATGCACACATATCACTTGCAGTCTTAGTATGGGGCATTTTGTTGTAACGCACAGCATTCTGGGCCATGTGAGAGACAGGGCACTAAAGTTGGAGTCCTAGAACTGCTACAACTCATTATGTGTTCTTGTGTAAGTTAGTTCTCTTATCTGGATTGAAAATTTGTCTGTGGAATTAATACATAATATCAAATAATCTCATTAGAACTTTCTAATTATAATGCTGCAGGTAGATTACATAAAGGAGATTTTGGACTATCTTGGAGTTCTATTTTGCCTGGCTGTTCAGTTTGACTTCATGCTGTCTGAGCGTTTTTGGGATTCTTTTCCAGTTTGATGGATTCCCTTTGCCATGGAAGGCATGTTTCCTTCCTCCATAAGTTCCCCCTACCATCATTACTCTGAATCTGGTGTGTCACCCCTTCCTCTCAACATCTGCATTTCTTCTCTGCAGGACCATGCAGAGAGCCATCCAAGTTTATCTCTTCTGTAAACCATCACCCCAGTTCTCAGCCTTCTTAGATTAATTATCATCTGTGCCGGTTACCAGATACTTATTTACCTTCAGTTCTTTAGTGTTGCCGATTTTTCTTTATTTTTTATAAAAATTTAAGCGTTATAAACTTAAACTTTTTAAAAACATGGTTGAATCTAAACATAAAGTTATATACCCCAATATATGCCTCAGGGACATTCTTTCATGCCCACATTATCCTTTCATTGTGTTTTCTGTGGTCTATTTTCCATATTTTGCTATCTTTGTAATACTTGTCTTTGTTTTTGAATGATTCCGGTCTTTTATCCATAGGTTTGGTTGTTTTCTTTTTTTTATGAGGAAGTGAGGGGTTGCATTATATTATTGATTTTTATGGCACTTTTCTAATTTTGTTCTTGTTAGGCAAGAGGTATTTCTTTTTTCAATATATTGTTGAGAGCTGAGATTTTTCCTCCCACAGTTCCTCTAAGATTTTATTTTCTTTATGACATTACATATTGTCATAAATTTTCAGGTATGTTGAATTATATGAAGTGTTTAGGATTATTATATTACTCTTTTATGTGTCTCTTATGCATCTACAACAGCGGTTCTCAACCTTGCAACCCACAAGAACTGTATTAAAGGGCCGCGGCATTAGGAAGGTTAAGAACCACTGATGTGCAACTAGATTGTAGTTTTTAAGGTCTGGATCACAGCTGTAGTGCCAGCTTTTGGCCCAGTGCCTTTATCTATGTATACGCCCTTCATTGAAAACTCTGTGAAAGGTGCTTGCCAAAACACAGTTATAAGTTTTAAACTGCTCTTCTTATGTATTTTTTCCTACCCAACTCTTTTTCTTCTTTCAAAATGACACACTTATTTGTTTCCAGCAAATAAGTTTACTAATATAGAGATATTAATTTATTTGGATGGAAATGTAATTGTTTTTATTTAAAAAGAGAGCGAGTAAAGTACTGGTGTCTATATTAGCCTTTATCATTACCAAAGTATAGCACTATTAAATTCTTGAAAATATTTGTGATCACTAAGAAACTACCCTTCTTTATGCCCATCATAATGAAATGAGACGTATAAAAAGAATAGGCAAGTAGAAAATTCCTGACAGTTTAAAAATGAGGAGGGAATTTATTTTAGATATATATTTCTTTAGACTGCTAGGAATCTGATGATCCTGAGAATGAAAAGTTCACCACAGTGTCCCACATAATGGAACACTTCAGTTTTAAAAAAATCTACTCACAGGGAGTAAGCACCACATGAGACTCTTGCTATAACTGTTGTGGAATTCTGGAACTGAAATGTAGATAATGGTTTTTATGGGTATATAACAGGATTGGTAAACTATGGCCCATGGGCCATATATGGCCTGCTATCTGTTTTTGTATAGTCTGCACACTACAATAGTTTTAACATTTTTAAATGGTTGAAAAAAAAATCAAAGGAAGGATAATATTTCATGATGTGAAAAGTATATAAAATCCAAATTTCAGTATTCATAAATTGGAACATAGCCATGCTCATTTGTTTACATATTGTCTATAGTTGCTTTTATGCTACAGTGATGGAGTTGAGTAGTTGTAACATAGCCCATATGGCCCACAAAACCTAAAATAATTATCTGGTCTTTTACAGAAAAGAGAAGAGGGTCCTCCTCCAACAAGACGTGGGGGAAGACAGAGGCAGAATTCTTTTCCTGCCACCTTTTATTTCTTCCCTCGTCCTCCTATTCTCAAATAAGCTAGTGTCTCATTTCTCTTTCACACATCCCTGCCTGACTCTACCTGCATATTCACAAAGACATTATATGTTTGTGAAAGAAAGAAAACCAAAGTGTTTCATTATTAGGAGGGTTTGTGGTTGCTTCTAATTTTTTAAATTATATTTTCCTTTATTACTTTAAATCTGGAGTTTGAACTATTTGGGAAAGAACTGAGGATCTCAGTACATAGGATCTTCATTTGGCAACAGCTAAAGGTAGTGCTAAATCTAGTCAAGAGGGCTGAGACTGAAGCTTTGATGGCCTGCATTGGGAAATTTGGGCCAGACCTAACAGTTTGAGTGCCATTTTTGACCACTGTGCTAGGAATCCTGCTTCGTTCCACAGTACGGAAGACATTTAGGGGTTAAACTCCAAACACTGAATTCTTTATGAGGAAATCACAACACAAAACCAGAGGCTCAGTTTGAAGGAGAAACTGACACTGATTCAAACAAGATTTCATTAACTAATTTGGGGAGCATTTTAAGTTTTTCCGAGCTATACAATCCCCCCCACTTTTCTCATCTCTACTGGCACTCTGAGGATCAGATCACCTGGGGAAAGCAAATTTAAAAAATTCCAGATGGTGTGTGCGATGCTCCAGCTGTAGAGAATCTCTCCCAGTCAGGCAATCTGCCTTTCTGCCGGAACCCTCTGAAACTGTGCTGCCCATTTGTCATGCTTCTCCAATTGCAGCCTTCTGGATAGCTTCTCTTTGCCTTGTCTGACTCTTCCTTTCCAGTTTTTATCATCCTGCTCCATGAGCTAATGTAGTAACATCTCTTCATTGGCTATAAATCTATACAAGAACCTGATAGAAAATATGGTTTTGTGAAGGAAAATTGGAAAACATCTGTTTTTCACCCATAAGATTCAGTGTTCACTTGTCTCATATGACGACGTGACTATTTCTACATGTGTGAAAAAGAAAAGAAACAGGAAGAGAGGAGGGAAAGGCTAGCATGAGGTTGAGCAAGAAAGAATTCATGCATGTGTTTTTGAAGCCAGCTGGACAAAATAAGTTCATTTCCATGTCAGCTTGATTAGAATCCTTGGTTAATGTTGGCAAAGGTCAGTCTTACTGACTTGAACGACCTTGATAGGGCTACTAAAGAAGTGATTTCTTCTGTATTAGTCCTGGCTGTTTCCTTGATGACAAGCTGGAATTATTTCCAGTGTGTAGAGGCAACGCCTAAAAGCTTATTGGCATTATTTTTTTGGTCTTGAGAGGCTTCAGGTGGGTCCAAACCTCAACTAATTGCTATTTATTCCTCCTGTCAACTGAAACATAGCACCCTTAGGCTCTTCATTCTTTCCTCACCCCCCTATCCAGTCTTCATTAGTCTTGTAAATTCAGTTGTTTTAGATTCTGCATATCAATGAGAACATGAAGTGTTTTTCTTTCTGACTTATTTCACTTAGAATATTGCCCTATAGTTTCATCTATGGTGTCACAAATGACATAATTCTTTTATAAAGCTCAGCCATTCCCATTGTGTATATATACCCCATTTTTCGTTATCCATTCATTGACTGATGGACATTAGATTGATTCCATACTTGGTTTTTGTGAATAATGCTGCAATAAAAATGAAGGGGGAGATAATCTGTTTGATGTACTGATTTCAAATAGTTTGTATATATACCCAGAAGTAGTATATTGCTGGATCATATGGTAGTTCTATCTTTAGTTTATAGAAGAATGTACATTCTGTTTTCCATAACTTAACAGTATAGGACCTAAGGGCTTCCTTTTATCCACATCCTGACCAATACTTACTATCTTTCGTTTTCTTGGTAATAGTCATTCTAACAGGTATGAGGTAGTATCTCATTATGTTTTCAATTTGCATTTCTCTGATGTAAGTAATATTAAGCACCGTTGTGTATACCTGTTGACCATTTTTATGTCTTCTTTTGAGAAATATCTATTCAGGGACTTTCCCCATTTATTAACAAGTTGTTTGTTTTTTGTTATTGAGTTGTTTGAGTTCCTTATGTATTTTGGATATCAACTTCTTATCAGATGTATGGCTTACAAATATTTTTCTCTGAATCTCTTCATCTGTTAATTGTTTCATTTGCTGTATAGAAGCTAGGTAGTTTGATATAATCCCATTTGCATTTTTGTTTTTGTTGCCTTGCTTTTGGATCAAATCCAAAAATTTATTGCTCAGACTAATGTTGCATTGTTTTTTCTACTAGGTTTTTTTCTACTAGTTTTATAATTTTGTTTGTGGATATCCTATTTACCCAACACTTTATTGAAGGAACAATTCTTTTCCCATTGTATATTCTTAACACTTTTGTTGAACATTATAAATGCATGGGTCTGTTTTAGACTTTCTATTCTGTTCTGATTATTGATGTGGTTATTTTTTTATGCCAATAGCATGCTATTTTAATTGCCATAGATTCATAATATGATTTAAAGTTTGCTAGTGTGATGCCACTAGCTTTTTCACTCAATTTTGCCTTGGCTATTCAGAGATATTTTATGGTTCTATAAGAATTAGGGATTTTTTTTTCTTCCTGTAAAAAATGTCATTGGGATTTTTATAGGGATTGAATTGAATCTATAGATGCCTTTGAGTAGTGTGGACATTTTAACAATATTAGTTCTTCAAATCTGTGAACATGGAATATCTTTCTATATATTTGTGGCTCATTTAATCTTTTAAATCAAAATTTCATATATAGGTCTTTCACTTCCTTGGTTAGATTTATTTCTAAGTGTTTTATTTCTTTTTAAAAAATTTTTATTAAATCAAAATTGTGTACATTAGTGCGATCATGGAGCACAATGTGCTGACTTCATATACAATCTGAAATATTTTCATCGAACTGTTAAACATAGCCTTCATGACATTTTCTTAATCACTATATGAAGACATTGATATTCTACATTTAGTAAGTTTCACCAGTACCCTTCTAAGATGCACCATAGGTGTGATCACACCAATTGCCCTCCCTCCATCTATCCTCCCTCCCCCCCCTCTTGCCCTTTTCCCATATTCTTGTGCTATAATTGTGTTTTAACCTTCATATGAAAGCTATAAATTAGCTTCATATTAGGGCTGAGTACACTGGATACTTTTTCTTCTATTCTTGAGATACTTTGCTAAAAAGAGTATGTTCCAGCTCCATCCATGTAAACATGAAAGAGGTAAAATCTCCATCTTTCTTTAAGACTGCATAATATTCCATGGTATACATGTACCACAATTTATTAATCCATTCGTGAGTCGATAGGCACTTGGGCTTCTTCCACGACTTAGCGATTATGAATTGAGCTGCAATAAACATTCTGGTACATATAAAAGTGTTTTATTTCTTGTAGTTAGTGTAAATAGGAGTGTTTCCTTATTTTTTATAGTTTGTTGTTTTCTGTGCTGATTTTGTATCCTTAAATTTTACTATAATTGTTTATTAATTTTGACAGTTTTTTGATTCAGTCTTTTAAGGTTTTCTCTATATAAGATGATGTCATCAGCAACAAGTCAGGATTTTATTTCTTCCTTTGCAGTGTGGATGCCTTTTATTTTTCTCTTTGCTAATTACTCTGGCAATGATTTCTAATATTATGTTGAGTTGAGTTACTGGGAGTAGGCATCCTTGTTTTGTTCTTAATCTGAGGGGGTAAGCTTTCAACTTTTCACCATTGAGTTTGTTAGCTGCTGGCTTTTCATATGTGGTTTTTACTGTGCTAAAGTACATTCTTTCTCTATCTAATCTGTTGAGAGTTTATTATCATGAAAGAATGCTGAGTTTTGTCAAAATTTTTCTATTTAATGAAGTGATCATATAGTTTTTGTCTTTTATTCTGTTAATATGTTGTGTCACATTTATAGACTTGCATGTGTAGAATCATCTTTGTATTCCTGGGATGAATTTTACTTGATCATGGTGAATGATTCTTTAAATTTTTTTTTTTTAATTTATTCACGGGTCTTTTTTATCTACAGACTGTGTCTCACTATGTTGCCCAGGTTGACCCTGACTCCTTGTGGTGTCCTTTTGCCTCAGTTTCTTGAGTCTCTGGGATTATAGACACATATGGCTGAATGATTCTTTTTATGTGCTATTGAATTTGCTTTGTTATTATTGTATATTGTTGAGAATTTTGCATTACATATATTAGGTATATTGAAGGTTGTGGCTTTTTGTTGATAGAATTTTTTTTTTTTTATTGAATCATAGCTGTGTACATTAGTTCAATCATGGGGTACAGTGTGTGGGCTTCACATGCAATCTGAGATATTTTTATCAACCTGATTGACATAACATTCATGAGATTTTCTCATTACTATGTGAAAACATTTTTGATCCATATTTAGAAGTTTTCTCCTGACCCTTCAAATATGTACCACACATGTGATCTCACCCTTTGTCCTATCTCCCCCCATCCTCTCCCTCCCTTTCCCTCCCTCTCCCCTTTCCACATCTTCCTGTGCAATAAATGGGTTGTAGCCTTCACTTGAACCATACAGAATTTGTCTCATATTAGGGGTGTATACATTGGGTACTTTTTCTTCCATTCTAGAGATACTTTGCTTTGCTAAGGAGAACATGTTCCAGCTCCATCCATGTAAATATGAAAGAGGAAAAGTCACCATCTTTCTTTAAGGCTGCATAATATTCCATGGTATATATGTACCACGGTTTATTAATCCATTCGTGTATCGATGGGCTCTTGGGCTTCTTCCATGACTTAGCAATTATGAATTGGGCTGCAATGAACAATCTGGTACAGATATCTTTGTTGTACTGTGATTTTTGGTCATCTGGGTATATACC
>CAUYON010086107.1:0-33966 GCA_963573935.1 Arctocebus calabarensis | reverse complement strand
GTAAACTCATACAATGAGATGTAACTGTTTGACTAAATTGATCTGTTAAATGGGACTAAGAGACTGGTCAAAGAGTATAGAATTATATACAGTAGTTACTCTAAAGCCTTTAGACTCAGCAAAGGTTGCCTGTTGACTACATTAGAAAAATATGTGCAGTATTAGATGTTATCTAATGTCTATATAGATACCTCAGGAAGAATTAAAACCTAAAATGAGAATTTCCCAGTAAATGGTGTAACTGTAACACTGCATCCTACTGTGCCTAATCTGCATACTCTGCTGAGTCTGCTGCCAGCAGAAGCCAAGTAGCCCATTTGCCTGGACTTAAAAGATGCCTTTTTCAGTATAAGGCTAGCTCTGGGAAGGCAGAGGCTATTTGCTTTCCAGTGGGAGAGACCCGACACGGAATCTGTGATCCAGTACACCTGAACCAGGTTGCCACAAGGGGTTCAAAACACCCACAATTTTTGGAGAAGCAGTGGCTGGTGACCTCCAGAAATTCCTGGCTGAGGAACTAGAATGTATGCTGCTCCAATATGTCGATGACCTCATTTTAGGGCGCCCGACCCAGAAAGGTTACGCCTGAGGCACAGACTGTGTTTTATGACATCTAGAGGTATGTGGCTATTAAGTGTCTAAAGGAAAGGCCCATATTTGCCAGTGACAAGTACATTATCTAGGATTTACTATTCAGCAGGGGGAGAGGACTCTAGGCGTGGAACAGAGGCAGGTCATTAATCTCCTCCCCACCACCAAGAGCCAAAAACAGGTTTGGGAATTCTTAGGTGCAGTCGGCTTTTGTCATCTTTGGATCCCCAACTTTAACGTCCTGGCTAAGCCCTCGAATAAGGCAACTAAAGAGGAGGAAGGAAAGTCCTTAGAATAGGGAGAACAGAAACATGCCTTCTCCTGCTAAAAGTGAAGCTGATAAATGCACCTGCATTGAGACTACCAGACTTGGCCAAACCCTTCACCCAGCTGGTTGGATCCTAGCAAAGGCCTGTTGCTTACCTCTCTAAGCAGTTGAGTGGAGTGGCAAAAGGATGCCACCATGCTTATGGGCTCTAGCTGCTACAGCTCTCCTTGTGCAAAAAGCTGATAAGCTGACTCTAGGGAGGGATCTCAGAGTGAAAGTACTCCACTCTATGGTCACTTTAATGGATGCTAAAGGACATTTTTGGCTCTCTAATGTGAGAACACCCTGAACCAAGCCATGTTCCTTCCAGTCAGTGGAAGAGAGACTGAGCAGGACTGTATGGAAGTCATAGATAATGTGTATTCTAGCAGACCTGACTTGCGTGACCAGCCTTGGACAGTTGTAAACTAGAACTTGTATGTAGATGGAAACAGTTACGTGATGACGCAAGGTGAGCGCCAGGCTGGGTATGCAATAGTCACCTCAACAGAGACTATAGAGGCTAAGCCCCTACCCCAAGGAACATCAGCTCAGAAGGCTGAGTTAATTGCTTTGACTCGAGCCTTAGAACTAAGTCAAAGGAAAAATGTGAATGCTTTTCTGACTTTCCAAGTACTCAGGACATCGTACAAGAAGAAGGGACTATTAAATTCTGGGGGAAAGGTATTAAGTATCAGCAGGAGATACTTCAGTTGCTAGAGGCAACCCCGGAAGTATGGAAACCCCAGAAGGTAGCAGTGATGCACTATCATGGACATTAAAGAGATGCTTCCACCAGGACTAAAGGGAACACTAGGGTCAGTACAGAGGCAAAAAGGGCTGCATCCAAACCATACCAGGTGTCACAAGTGGCTCCCCTCATCCCATGGGTTCCAGAGATGACCTCATCTACTTCAGGGAGGAGAAGGAATGGTTGGCAGTGGAGGGGTTAGCAGTGGAGGCAGAGGGAGGATGGATAAAGATGCCAGATGGACGAGTAGCAGTCCCCCAGGTTCTAGGAGCCACCGTGGCGACAGGAGTATTTGATGAAGTTGCTGGGCCGGTACTTCTACCTCTTCCACCTGGCAGCCCTGGCCAAAAACTGTCAGTCTACAGTGTGTCACCTACAGCCAGTTTGACATGCGCCAAGGACTGATGGTACCCCCAGGAATCCAGTGATATGGAGCAATGCCCTTCGAGGACTCCCAGGTAGACTTTACTGAAATGCCCAGGTTTAGAGGGAACAAGTATTTGCTGGTGATTGTCTATCAGACTTGGAAGAGGTAAAAGCCTTCCCCATCAGAATAAAAGGACTCCTGAAGTAGTAAAATATTGCCCAGAGAAATCATCCCATGGTTTAGGTTGCCACTCTGGTTTAAATTTGACAGTGGGCTAGCCTTCATGCCAGAACTAGTACAAATAGTAAGCTAAAGTTTTGAATAACTTATAGGCCTCAAAGCTTAGACAGGGTAAAGTGCATGAACAGGACCATTACAGCAGAAATTAGTAAACTCTGCTAAGAAGCAAAGCTTAATTGAATATAGGCTTGCCACTAGTGTTATTCAAAGAGGCCTCTGTCAATCCTCTGCAGGAACTCCTAAAAGAACTTGGAAAAACTGAACTGAATAGACAAAAACCCTAGAAAGAGTAGCAAGGAAAATCTTCACTGGGATGATTAACTGTGTTCTGTTTAGTCTTTTATGTCTGCACATCCTTTCTATCTGGAGGATCAAGCAGACCAAGTCTAGGTCTAGAATCAGAAACTGGTCCCCTTGAAACCAAGGTAGAAAAGACTTTCCACCATCATCCTGACCACATGCACAGCAGTGAAGGTGGAAGGAATCCTCACTTGGAGTCATCACAGGTGGCTGAATAGGACTTCACTGGCCCTTGGGAAGTAAAGGTAACTTTTAGGACAGTCAACATGCCCTGCTCCAGCTGCATACTGGAAGTTGGCTGGTCAACGCATGCGTGAGGCCTAAGGAAACTCCTCGAGAGACTTGTCTTAATTGGACTTTTGGACTTTGGAGAAAGGGGGGAAATGTCACAGGGAAAAGTAAAAACTTGTATATTTATTAGTCCACCACCACGGTACTATTAAGGCCTGAGTAGAGAATCCAAGAAATCACAGTCTCTAAGACCTCAGTGTTAAAAAGTAATTAATTTTGGCACCTGCAGAAACAAGCTAATATTGAGACCCCAAATTAAGATATATTGGAGTCTCAAAAGGGAGGATTGAGAGAGGATACCCGAGAAGGGTGAGGTCTGGGAGAACAGGTCTTCTCAAGGAGAGCACAAGGATACACTTGCAGGGTCCTCTCCATGGTGACTCAGCCCTTAGGAATTTGTAACTTCCTGGAACTTAGAAATTTCCAAGTTCTGTGAAATCCTGTCCTTCTGCGGGGGCTGAACTAGCATCTCCTGCTTGATTCAAACTGGCCAATGAGAAGGGTACCTGTGGGGTGGAACTTCTTGACTGTCAATAAAAAGGGAAAGATCAAGCTAGATGGGGAGCACGGCCATTTGGAATTCTTCTATGCCGTAAGCTCCCAGCTGGTGAATAAAGCCCTTCCTCTTATAAAAAAAAAAGAAAGAAAGAAAAGTTTAAACCAAAGGAAATGTATTCCAGTGGAAATTTATGTAAATGAAATATTGTGGGGTGGGAATTGTTGAGAAATGAGGATAACAGGCTGTTTTAGTCATAATATACCTCTTCCTGCAGTTGCTGAAAGCATGGTGAAATCATTTGGTCACGTCTGTGGGATGTGATGGGGCCTGTCTGCTGCAGAAATGGAAAGGCAGCTGCCTGTGGATGCGGCATGTGAGGGAAAAGATTAGACCACTCTAATGAAGAGTCTTTCTGGCCCTAAAGTCCCACCTTCCAGTCCTAAGAGTACAACACTAGAGAAGATCTTTATCTCTTGAAGGACTAGTTAAAACAGAAATTCCCTACTTTATGAGATTGTGTTAATTATAATCCCTCTGAGGATTGTTGTATGTACAGAATGAGATCATCTATGTAAAGTACATTGTAAGAATGTATATATTAGATGCTTTTATTACTATACTATCATCATCATTTTTATATTGCACCAGAAGCCCTTGCAATTCCCATTAGGGTGTGAAGATTGGACTGGACCTCATGTCCTCCTGAGTGATGGCTTGTTGTGTTAGTTGAGTCCTGTGCTGTTCATACAAGCCATTTGCTATGCTAACATGGATGCAGCTGTGTTCACTGAATAATGTAGGCGTCCTGTATTTTTCACTCTTGGTGACTAGATGGAATAAAATCAACATGGAATGATTTGAAGCCAAATAAGTCACAGTCCATTTCTGAGAAATGTATTTTGGGTAACAAAGTCCTTTCTAAGGTATAAATAAACTGGGTCTCATTTTTTTCCATCCAGAATTTATTAACTAAAATCAGAGAAACCTGAGGATGTGGTGTTGCCTAGAGTGGTCAGGAAGGGGAATCTTGGAGTTGGGACTGTCAGTGGAAGGATGACTGTATCAGAAAGAATGACCTGGTGGATGCCAACCCCTAGGCACCTGCAGGACCGGCTGGCAAGATGGAAGTGGGGGAAGGTGTGGATATTATTTTTCTGAGGGAAAGTCAATGGTTGGTGTGGCATTGAAATTCCCCAGCAGGATGCCTGTAGCTCTCTGGCTGTAGGGTAGGTTATCAATGCCTTAGGTGAAGTGTCAGGACTAGTTTGGAAGGCTTCAGGTTAAAAATGTTTTTGGCTGGCTTGATGTCTCATAATCCAAATTTTAATGTTTTTGGCCAGCTCAATGTCTTATAACCCAGTTTCCACAGTTTATTTCAGTTTAGTGCAGTGTCTCTTCTCTCAGTCTTAGCTTCTCCCTTTGGAAGGTGAAGTTTCAAAAGAAAAGAAAATAGAAGAAAAGAAAAAGGGGAAGAGCATTTCTTCCCTTCTGTGGAAGAATGGATCAGATTTCCAGGACCTTTATCTCTGTCATCTTCATCTGCATTATACACATAAGCTAGGGCTTTTAAAACCTATTCCTAGGAGTGCCTAGGAAAATTTTTATAATTTTTTTGTTTTCAGAATAGTATTTTGTGAAGAAGTGACCCTCCTCTTCTAACTGCTAATAGAAATAGTATAGTTTAAAAAATTAACACTCTAGCTTCTTTTAAATATGGAGGTAGAGATAGACAGCAAATTACTTGGGTCAAATGTTTACACTTATGTGCAGAATACTACCCCATAGGCAGAATAGTCTGATATCCAGAGATCCTTTTGGATTTATATCAAGGCAGCCTCACTCTTTACTCCCTTTGTATGCAGTTCCTATAGGAAAAATAGTTGGGACTTAAGGAACAAACTAAAATGTGAATGTGTTTGCAACTTAGAGTGGTGAAATAGGTCAAAGCAGTTATATTCCCAAGGGGATTATGAAAGCTCATCTTAGGGCATCTGAGTAATTACTTGGATTAAAACAAACAAATAAAAAATACAACAGAGGACTTATGCGAGGTCCTCTGAGTGCATTCTGTTGACCACTGAGCAGTATTATTAATCAAGAGAACATATCAGAGAGTTTCTGTCAACTTAGATCAGTTTAATTCTTATCAAAGATCTAACATGTAGAAGGTATGCTCATCTCAGTATGGCATTTGGAGGAGACAAACAGAGGCATTCTTCATCCCCACCACCTACAAACCCTTTTTCCCAGCCCTTCTCCTACCCAGGCTCTCACCACTTTTGCACATGAATTCCTCATAAGCAGGGACTTGTCTGTTTTGTTCACTGTTGAATCTCCAGTGCTTGGAATAGTGCCTAGCATCTAGTGAACATTCCAGAAGTTACATTTCCAATGAACACATGGATAAATTTAAATTTGAGAAATATCAAAGTTTTTGAATGACAGAGTTAGGATCTTGAAGAGAACTGCTAGAATTATAAGCTGAATCTGCCAAGATAAAATTTCATAGGGGAAAATGGAAAACCCTGCCTTTGTGTCCAAAAATCAACTACACAAGACCCCCACATATAAAGATGCAACTTGGCAATACCTTATGTGAAAAATTTGTTTGACAGTAAACACAACATAAATCAGCTATGATTGGGGTGAAAATTTTAATATGCTATCTGGAATAGAAAAAGTGGTAGTAATTATTTTCTTTATGTTGACCTGGTGGTACTTGGAATAGTATGTTCTGTTCTTCTATTGAGAATACTAAACTCAACTTAAAAAGATACAAGCAACTAAGAGTGTGTTTCATGGACTCTTAGGATGGCTTGATGTGAGAGGACTAGAAAATGAGGGACAGTTGGTGACACTGAGGACAGTTTTAAGCATCTGAAGAAAAAGTTTAGTGAGCTTCAGTCTCCACATATCTGAGGAGTTGTACTTAGGAAGAAGTATCACATTTGTTTTCTGTGGGCCAAACCTAGGGAACATGGAGATTTCAGGAAGACAGATTTTGTCCTATTGAAAAGAAGGAATTCCAAATTTTTCTGAGCTGAACTAAGGCTCATAGAGAGTGAGTCTTCTGTATCTGCAAGTTTTCAAACAGGCTATAGAAAAACTGCAAGAAGGCTTATGTACCTAGTTGAAATTGGGGTTATATAAGACATCTTTCATAGGGATAAGCTTTGTGTGCAGATGGGGCTGCCATGAGGGATGGCATGTTTCACTGACTTCATGGCCTGGCCAACACTGGAATACTTTCTTATGAACCACACTGCTGGGATATGATTTAAGAATACTCTTATTTATCCAGTCTGGTTCTGTGACACCTGAACAATATAACACAGATTTCATGGAGTTTATTAGTGGGTGCATATTTTGTTGTTGTTGCAGTTTTGGCTGGGGCCCAGCTTGAACCCACCACCCCTGGTATTTGGGGCCAGCACTCTACTCTTTGAGCCATGGGTGCTGCTCAGTCAGTGCAATTTTTTATTTAACAATTATTTATTGGACACTGGATCTGTGTACTGAGGTATCTGCTAGGGGTTGGGACAGAATAATAAACAAGATTCATTCTCTTGCCTTACGAACCTGAATGGTATAGCACCCACAGGACCTCTCCACTGAGGCTCCATTCTTAGGATTCACTGAACATTTGGTTCACTTCCTTGTATAATTTGTTTGCTTATTCATTTTCCAGGGAAGTGAATTTTAAGGGAATGGCATTTCCCTTAAGGGAAGGATTGTTAATTAAACAATGAGAAACAATCTCAAAGCACAGTGGTTGGCATAGTAGTAGGTATGAAATAAATGGTTGGATAAATGCTATAGATCCTTGCCTTGCAAATGACTTGAGAACCAGGTGATATTCTAGGAAAGTCCAGTGGTGGGAGAGTGGCTTAAGAACTGAAACAATCATTAAAAAGTTTCCTTTTAGGCCACGGTGATGGGGGCAGTAATGAGATAAGAGTTGGTTAGGACCTGACCAGGAACTAGAGATAGACTAGTTCCAAGGATTGATGAAATCTGGGCCTTGGAGTTACTAGACCTGCCATGCTAACAGGCTAAGTTAGGTAGATAGGCAATGTTGATCTTTACTATGGGGGATCTCACCAGCCTCAGGAATCACTTGGTCAAACATATCATTCAGTACCAAATAGCATGTGTAAGAATGTGTTGTGGAACTGTTAGGACTCCTACAGGTTGAATCATTTGAGCAAGAGAAGAAGGAGAAAGTAGTTTCAGAGAGGTCTGAAGGTCAGTTTTATGTCAGGGAAGTGTTTTCCTTATTGCAGGGCTGGGCTCAGATAACTATTCAGAACACAAGTGCAATGGGGGTGCTGGAACCAGGAGCATGAGCCAAACACTCTTGTGGGTTAAGTTGTCTTTTATTACCAAGATTCAGAGTTCTTACACCTGCCTCAAAGTTACTATTTTTAGCTGTCCATCATCTGATCTCTAGCTGAAGGACTCATTTGTTATTTTCCCAAGCTGCACACCTGGTTTTTCTTTAGCTCGGAGTTGTGATGGGTTTCACAGTGTGTCGTTGGAACCAAGGGAGGACTGGCTCATGTGACTACTTGGATCATTAAGTGACTTTTACAGTGAAGTGGGCTGGTTTGAGACTGTTTCTCCTCTTACACAGTTGGAGCTCCTAGCTTAGAGAGCGGAGGTTAATTTTAATAAGCAGAATTTGGAAGAAGTTGAGGGTTCCACAGGATCTGCAAGCCAGATATCTCTTGGTCTGAAAGTCTGCTTGATGTGGTCTATCACTCAAAAGAGAGAGGATTATGGTGAAAATAAAGGACCATGGCCGAGCTGGCCGGGTTCATTCAAGTGGACCCTGTTACACTTGAACAATATGTGCTTTGTATCTTAGTCTATTTTTATATTTTGAATTTTATTTTGTTTTCTCATACTTTTTCTGTAACTATTCATTTTTCAAAATCCTAAACTTCATGAGCCTTTTCATGAGAGTGTGTGGAGTTGGGAGCATGAGCTCTGGACTGTGAAGATAAGCGGCGTATCTGACTTTCAGTTCTGCCACTCACTGGCTGGGTGTCCCTGAGCAAGTTTCTTCACTTTCCTAAGTTTCAGTCTCCCTGTTGTGAAGTGAAGGTGTTGATAGTACTTACCTCATAGATATGTTATGAAGATTAAATGAGATAATGTCTGTAAAACTTTTAACATAGCATTTGGGTTCAATAAATGTCATGTCTGTGGTTATTGATATTACTGAGGTGAAGACGCAAGATGGCCCTGTGAAGATTTCTGTCTTTAGGCTTAAAGGTAGACATCCTCACATCCTCATGTTTGAGAAGGAAGAAGAGATTATAAGTTCTGCTGCTATGGGCATATTGAGTTTAATAAGTCAGTGGGGGATGGGGGTTGAATCATAGCTAAGAGTCTGGAAGTCAGAAGAGAGGACAAGGCCAAAGATTTGAATTAACACATCAAAATGCAGAGGTGTTGGGTAAAATAGAATATTCAAGCGGAGTATTCAAAATAGAAGAAGCAGTGTTTCTAGGGGTCTTTCTTCCATATTGAAGGATTATCAGAAGAAAATGATTGCAAAGGGGATTGGAAGGAGAAGCCTGAAATGGAAGTAAGCCAGGTGAGAGGAATGTTGAGGAAGTCAAAGGAGGAATGTTTGATGGTGAAAGGCATGTGCCAGAAAGGTAAAAGTGAGTCAGCACTGGAGGTGGCCTTTAGATCTAGAGATGATTATGCTACTGGTTTCCTTTGTCAGGGCAGGAAAAAAAGCAGTCATGTCCAAAAACAAACTGTTGTAGGTTGAGAAATAAAAGAAAATAAAACATTTGTAAAATATTAAAGAAAAAATTAGATTCAAATCATATGCCTGGTGTAACCCATTTTTATTAAAAAATGAAACACTTAAAAAAGGAATCTAACACAACTATAGTCCAGGATGAAGGAGAGAAATGGAGTGGGAAGGGAGGGGAGGGAGGAGGTTTGATAGAGGGAGGGTAAACAATGGGACCACACCTATGGAGCATATTGCAAGGGTACAAGTCAAATCTGTCAAGTGTAGGACATAAATGTCTTAACACAATAATCAAGTAAATGAGGTGAAAGTTATGTTCATTGGTTTGATGTAAGCATGTCCAATTGTATAAAAATATCAACACATCGTACCCCACATGTACATAAAAGTATTCATGATCTACGTGTATATGACTTAATAAAAATAAATGGTAAAAAAAAGAAAGAAATCTTTACATTGGTGATGGTTTTTAAAGTATAATCATTTCTTTGGTAATACCAATTACCTCATTTTTAGTTCTGTGTTGCTTCTGCCAGCTTGTGACTTTCAGACCTTGCCTCCAGTTTCTTATCTGCTCTAAACTTGACCACTGAACTCTGCTTCCTGTGTCTGATTTTTGGTGTTCTCCAAAGACTGACTAATCACACAGTCTTGGCTCATCCTGCTTCAGGCTGTTTGAGTAAGATACTCCACCCACCCAGCTTGACCTCTGGGAAATCCCAGCACCAGTATCTACCCATGCCCTCTTGCTTGAGGGGGTTGGGGTAGGTGGATTGCTCTTAGGAGTTACATGATGGAGACAGAGATGGTTCTGTTGAAGTTTTGCTAATTAGCAAACCAAAGCCCTAATAAAATTGGAGTCTTCTATGGTTACCGTAGAAAATGTGTTCCCACAAAATTACTTCCCACTTTCCCATGCTGAGTCATGTCCTGGTTTCATTTTCTCAAGCAGATAACAGCTACTGTCAATGACACAATGTTTTTAAAAATCACTGATTAAAGAGTCTTACGCACTTGAAAACAAGTTATATTTTTAAACTCAGGTATAAGAGAAATGGTGAGCTGGGAGTTTTTGCAAATAAGCTTTTCTACTCACCTCAAGCCTTTACAGCACCCCCACTGATTTGTGCCACTTTGGACAAATCCCAAATCTTTTATTGCTTCTGTTCGTTCATCTGTAGAAGGGAATTCTAAAGCTAATTTTGCCTATTGTGAGAAATTCTTGTGGCAATGGTTCACAGGGCTGTGGGTTGGTTGTTCTTTTGTAAGATTTCTCCAACTCTACCTCATTTTACTCTCAGAAAGTACCATATCTTTTTCCCAATTGAGAAGCTCATCACATGCAAAAGGAAACATCTAAGAAAAGATAGCCATTTAGTATGAATTCTAATCTCCATCTCAGAATGTTTTTTACTCTCAGCCTTTCTGGTCTCCTCTGTGACGCTCAGCCTAGCTGTGAGGCTCCTTCCCAACTCCGTTCTGTGCAAGTATAACATTTTTGAAATGTTATCCAGTGTTGTTTTCCCCCCTCAGATACTTCTTTCTTCTCTTTGTCTTTCCTCCTTGCCTCCATACAAATAACTAACCAGTATTTATTGTCACAAGAGAAAGGAAAGGCTTTTAGGGTGTTTTTCCTCCCCTTAGGGCTTAGAGATCTAGACAGAGGTGGCTGGGAGGACAGTAAGGAAACAGTCTGAGCAATGGCTTCCCCGACCCCCAAAGATTCCTTGGGCTATCAGAATAGGGAAATGAAATCCACCCCAAGATATCACCTAACCCATAAGAATGGCCCACAGCACAAAGTCTCAAAGCTGCAGATGCTGGCGTGGATGTGGATGTAGGGGGAAGGGAACTGCAGACTAACACAACCTTTTCAGAAGGAAGTATGGAGAATCCTCAAAGAACTCAAACTAGATCTCCCATTTGATCCTGCAATTCCATTACTGGGCATCTACCCAGAAGAAAAAAATTCCTTTTATCATAAAGACATTTGCACTAGACTGTTTACTCTAGCTCAATTTACAATTGCCACATTGTGGAAACAACCTAAATGTCCACCTATCCAGGAATAGATTAACAAGCTGTTATGTATGTATACCATGGAATACTATCAGTCACTAAAAAAGATGGTGATACATCTTTTGTATTAATCTGGATAGAGGTGGAACACATTCTTCTTAGTATAGCATCACAGGAATGGAGAAAGAAGAAACCAATGTACTCAATTCTGATATGAGGACAACTGATGCTACTACATGGTGGGGGCTGGGGGAATGGAGAGAGGGAAGGACGAAGGGGGTTTGGGGATCACGATGTGTGACACACCTATAGGTGGTGGGACATAATTATAAGAGGGACTTTACCTAACAAATGCAAATAGTGTAACCTGGTTCTTTATACCTTCAATGATTCCCCAACAGTTAAAACAAAAATAAAAGTAGAGAATGGGGAATTATTGTTTAATGGGTATAGAGTTGCAGTTTTGCTAGATGAAAAGACTTCTGGAGCTTGGTTGCACAATAACATGAATGTACTAATATGTGTACATTTACAAGTGAGTAAAATGTTAAATTCTATGTTATGTGTATTTTTTAACCATAATTAAAGATAAAAATAAATAAATATGTAAAAAAAAAGAAATGGATGAGGAAAGGCAGGAAAGGTCACGTCAAGTTGAGTCTTGGGCAATTGTTCCAGATAGCTTATGAGATCTGTGAGGAGA
Source organism: Arctocebus calabarensis (assembly GCA_963573935.1). Lineage (NCBI taxonomy): Eukaryota > Metazoa > Chordata > Mammalia > Primates > Lorisidae > Arctocebus > Arctocebus calabarensis. Next base: position 22,125 of record CAUYON010086107.1, on the reverse strand, counting down.
GAAGGACTCTGACTTACTTCCCTTCAGAACTCTCACAGAGAAAATAGCTCTGTGGCATGATTCCAGTCAGGTGGGACTATGGACAGCCAGTGGGAGTTTCTCACATCAAAGTATCATGTGGGAATAGAAGATGACACTTTGCATTCAAAGTTCCTGAGGGGACTGTGCAGGTAGAAACCAAGGCACCCGATGGACCAGCCACTGAGGAGAAAGAGTAATGGTGTATGGAATGCAGATGGCAGTGTGAGAGATGCTCTGAGGTTCAAATGCAAATGTACCTTCAACTGCACCACCCCATCTCTCTCTTTTTCTTTCTCTCTCTCTCTCTCTCTCATACACACACACAAATGGACACACACATCCCCCAGTTACACACGTGTACCTCAACCACACACACACTTATTTATGCACCTTAGTTGTAGGTAAGATTTTAGAATTTAGATGAAAATAAAACTTTGGGAAAATTAGACTACATTTCTAGCACCCCAGTGGAGTAGGGACTCAAGAGAGATTGGATTCTGAAAAAAATAAAGCTATATTTCTTTCATATCAGAATTTGTGAATTAAGATTCCTCCCATACTTTATTAGCTTTCATTTCTTTTTAAGTCTTTTACTTTTCCCCCCTGTTATCCATCTTTATTCCTTTTCCTAGCCTCTTTTTCCTTGATTTATGTATATGGCCTCTTCTAACATTAGTGTACATTCCAAATAGTAAAACCTAGGTACCCACCACTCACTCACACTGTCTGTCTTCAGTCTACTGGGAACAATCTCATTATTCTCTCAATTTCTATTTGTTTCAGTTGCTGTAAGAAGCTCCAGAATCCTTGGTCACTTTTCATTTTCTACACTTAACAATTCTACATGTCCCCAATTTTATACCATGCCAAGTCCTGAAATCTTTCCATCAGACCTTCTGGAACTCATGGAACAGGAGAGCCAAATCTCTATAGCATCAGCTGGTTGGATTCCTGTGCCAGTCATTTGCCTGTCTGCTTCAGGCCTTTCCTTGTTCCTCCTCTCCTCTCTATTACAGATGATGGAGTACTGGTGGGGTATTAAACTGGTAGGAAAGGAGAAGCCAGAGGATTTCTCTCCATCCTCTTCACTCCAGCTTCCAGCAGTGGCTATACCTTCTCTTCGGTTCTAATTCCTTCTGGATGACCTCCTTTGCAGTCTCCCCTGAGAGTTCCCCCCTGACCTCTGGCATTATCTCTTCTTCCTCCGGGTTCTCCAGCCAAATCAGAGATAGTGACCTTCTATTTCTGCCAATCTATGAATTTCTTTGTGTGCCTCGTTTTGGGCTTCTTAGCTCTTTCAGGGCTTTTGTAACCAGTTCTTTGAGTAAAATGAGTTCCGCTGTGCGTTCTCCTCTTCTGATGAGACCCTGAATGATACAGTTTTGTTCACATTCCTGGTTTGACTCAAAACTAAATATCTCCTCAGAGGATCCTGCTTTCCCTAACTTTTTCCATTGGTGATGGCTTTTTTATGTCCCCAAACTCTAGGACCTCTGGATTTAGATGTGGGTTTGATGTCCACCTATGTTTCTTAGTGCCATTTCAGACTGTTCTTCCATTCTACCTTATCCCTTCAAACTTGGAGCCTCATTTCATCCTATTATACTTTCTACTCCCTTTCATCTCATATTCCTTGGATCATTCATTTCTGGATAATATTAGCAATTGACTATTACTCTCTTCAATACTATTTTGTCTTAACTCTTGGTGATTGAAACACAAATGTAAACAATCCTTCTCTCATTCCCTTTTTCATTTCTGAAACTCCTCTCTGCTGATGACAGTATACTTCACTCAACCTTAATAACCCATTTCTTTAGTTATGTCTTTGGCTTTATAATTTTCAACAACTTCAAACCTTCATGACCCTGATCTAACACATCTCATCCTCTGATCACTTCTTCTGGTATCCTACATTTCCAGCCCAGTCCCTTTGTACTCAAACCCCATCTGTCCATTGTTCCCAGAATGAGTTTCAGTTCACTGATTCTTTCACCCTTCTAGTGTTTATTATTACCCATCCTTATTTTTTCTTTATTTACATTCCAAGTGAGTTATTACTTACTCCCATGCATACAACCTCAAATATCTTGTGCCTCACTCTTTCTGTATTATATTTACTGGTCAAAACTTCAACCTTGACTAAAACCAATTTTCTGTCTGTTCTGCTCTTGAATCTCAGCATCTGCACGCACCTGGGCAAAAACACAGCCACTGCGTCAGGAACATTAACCTATCAAGAGGCCCTGAATTCTAACTGAGAAACAGACCACATTTCCCTGCCCACTCACTTGCCCTCTGTTCCAGATGATCATTTTTCACTCTTCCTCTCTTCTCACATCTTACTGCTGTCATGAAGGTGTGTAATACGTGCCTGCCTTCATCGCCCATATTGGTGGGCAGGGGTGATGGACAGCATCTAGGCCCACCATGGATTCATACAAAGGTCATTCTCCCCCTTGCATTGCTCCCAGCCAGTGAATGGTGGGGATGCTAGATCCAGGCTGCTCCTGTCTGATGTGAGACTTCTTTAATGGGAGTCTTTGCTTGGGATGCTTAATTAGCCTGGCTGAGACATTTTCAGAATTGTACTGTAGTCTAAAAGTTTTTCCTTCCTAATCTTTTTTCTTTTCTTTCACAGCTGGAGGGTCTGCATTGTGCTTTCAAAGGCTCTCCCCACTGCTGTTTGCTGATATTATTTGTGGGTGTTTCACCAGTCAATCTCTTGCACATCTACTTCCATCTTGAATTTGCTCCTGAGAACTAATATTGAACACTTGAATACTGTTTCCCCATCTTCCTTCTTAGCTGAAGACTGTTTGTCACATCAACAAGAAAATCGAAGCCATTAGGTTAGCATTTCTACGAAGTTTCATCTCCTTATCAGAGATCAGCACAGGTACTCTCATATTCCGGCTTTTCATTTGTTACCATAGATGATATATGCATTTTATCACAGCCCCAGATTTCCACTTGGGCATCAGATTCTAGCCCAACTTTGCTACTTAAGAAAATTATTCCAGTAAATTCTCTCTTGTTTCCATCTCCTCTTTTCTCTGTATTATTAATTTCCCTCTCTACTATATCATTTCCTATCAGTAAACAAACACGTTATTCTCATCTTAAAAAAATCCTTTCTTAACCCCACCTTTCCCTCTCTGTCATGGCACATTTATCTTCCTCCCTTTTCATCTACACTCCTCAAATGCATTCATTTTTCTATCATACTCCTATACTTTCAGTCACTCTCTGCCAAATCTTTTAAATGAAATTCAAACTGACTTTCACTTGCTATACCAAAACTGCTCTTCTTGGGTTTACTAATGGCCTCTATGTGACTAAATCCAGTGATCAATTTTAACAATCTATCCATAGTATTCGATATAGTTGGTCACTCCTCCTATTTTCTTCTTTCTTATTTATTATCTTCCAGGACACTGCATTCTCTTGACTTACCTTCTTCTCATTGTTTACTTCCATCTCTTGCTGATTTCTAATCTTCTTCCTGGACTTATTTAGTGATAATGGGGTACCCAGAGCTCTCTGCACTCCCTCAAATCAAATGAAGGCATCTCCTCTTAACATTCTATGTAATTCCTGTATATTTCATGCTTATTGTCTATCTCCTCTAAAGTATGTAAGTTCCATGAAGGTAGATTTTTATTGTTTCTGGGGAAAAAGTGCCCAGAACCTAATAAACAGTTAATATATAATTTTTAAATGACCATTGGTTAATTTTAGAAGTAAAAAACCCAACCAAGCATTCCCTATTGGCAATATGAATAGGAATTTGGGATCTATGAGAGCCTGAATAAATTACTTTATCTCTCCAGACTTTAGCTTTCTTATCTATAAAGTAGAAATAATAATTATAACTACTTCATAGGTTTTTCATAAAAAATGAAGTGAAACTGTCTTATAAAGCATTAAGTGAAGTGCTGGGTACAAAATGAGAACTCAACACAGTAATGCTATGACATCAGTTAAAACTGTGGGAATGGGAATGAAAGTAGCAGACTTTATTCCTTTTAGTTTTCAAGTTTGCCTTTCCTTCAGGTTTACACTGATGACAAGATACTTGTCCAACAGAGGAGGGAGCACAGATATGAGTCAGGAGGAAGATCTCGCCTCTGAGTGGAGTCTTCACAGTAGAATATCTGTTTTCTACTCCTGCAAGGCAGTCTAATAGCACTGCTTGTGAGAAGAAAGAGCTGATTCTTATTGACTCCTGATGTCACTGAGTACCCCCCAAATAATAAATGTAAATAAGTGAACTATGAAAAGTGTAAAAAATAAATAGTAGATGGGTGTCATTTCTTTAGCTGTCACTGAGTGCAGCCAGGACTGTATGCTACCCTACTTGTATGGCCTCACTTAATCCTCCCACCAATTCTGTGCAGTGTGCACTACTATTGTTCCCATTTTGCAGTTGAAGAAACTGAGGTACAGAGAAGGTAAGTGACTTGTCCAGGTGGCATAAGTCTTAGGGCAGGAGTCAGACCCAGGCAGTCTACCCTCTAGTAGCTTCTACAGAATCTATTGTGGCAACAAGTGATCCCCCAATTGTGTTCAGTCTTACAGCACTTCAATTGCGAATGAGAGGAAAGAGCAAGGTCTAATGTGGAGTTTTTCATTTTCTGTCTTCTTTGTCTCTGCATGTGGTATGGAGAAGAGGCAGAGCTGCTGCCAAGAGGCAGCCCCCTCAATATCCCACAGCCAACAGCAAGACAGAAGGCCTCCTGGTGAGAAGCGAGCCACACAGCAGGCTCCAAGAACCGTCTGGCACGGACTTTAAAATCGTTCCTGCAACTTGGAGAGTGAGCGGAAGTGCGAGTAAGTGGTGACTACAAGAACTACATGACAGGGGGCACACAACAGAGTGATGCAACATAACTCAGAGAGAAGGAAGACTTGGATATCTGGAATGTGAAAGGCCATCATCTCAGGTTGGGGTAGTTTCACTTCTCAAATATGTGAGGCAGGTCAGTGCTTATTATGACAGCAGTTCCATGTGAATCCAGTTAACCCCTTAGAATGCAATATGGCAGAGGGCTCGGCCAGAAACTTCTGCCTATGTTATACCTGGGACATAGATAAGAATGCAGACTCCCATCCTCTGAAGGTGGGGCCTAAGAATGTGCATTTTAACGTAGCCCCCTCTGATTGTTTTCAATAAGAGCCACCATGAAAGAAACTGGACTAATTTATGTGCAAATGAAGGGCACTAGTTTTCATAAGCAATGCACATTCTGCACTGGTTTTAAAGGTTTTCAGACATGTTCAGGTTGCTCCATTCCCAGATGGAGGGAGAAGGGGCTTCTCAGGGCAGAGAAGGACGTCTGGGGAGCATCTGCTTGACTCCCAGTTTCCAGGCAGCTCGCTTCAAAATGTACACAGATGGATTTCAAAAGTGAGCAATTCTCAGAATAAATTCAGTTCTAGACATTCCATGGCTGATTTTCAACCCACAGTTTCATTTATATCTTGCCAAATATATTTCTGAGGAAAAACTGAGAGATTCAGAATGGATGGCCCAGTGACAGGAAATATTTTGGCCATGTAAAGTGACTTCACATCCTAATCATGAGCCAGAAGGGCATACTTCTTTTCTGAGATCTTTTTGAGGATTCTTGTTTCATTCCCCTCAACCTCCACCCCCAAATCTCAATACCGACATCCATCTTCCCTACAGCCATCAGTCTTTTAAACTCATCAAATGTCAGTCAGTAAGTACTGAATTACTTCATTTGGAGGATTTTTGGCTGAATTAAATAATTGTGTTCCTGTATTTTTTAAGTGTGCAGATGGGAAAGGTTGTGTAAGTTATATACATCATTTATAGCAACACAAGCACATAATGATGAAAATATTTCTCAATATACATTTGCAGAATCTTTTTAAAGCAAATTCCTTTTGAAAATCAGCCACTTCCTTACTAAGAATTGAAGCATAACTGTTTTTATTTTTGACGTGATAAGAACATTTAACATGAAATATATGCTCTTAACAAATGTTTAAGTGCATAGTACAATATTGTTAACTTTGAGTACACTGTATACAGCAGATCTCTAAAATTTATTCATCAGATATCGCTGAAACTTTGTACTTGAACAGTCACTCCTCATCTCCCCTTTTATCCAAACTTGGGCAACCACCATTCTTTCTTTCTGAGAGTTTGACTAGTTCAGATACCTTGTATAAATGAAATAATAGTGCATTATTTGTCCATCTGTGACTGTTAATTTAACTTAACATAATGTCCTTAAATTTCATCCATGTTGTCACATAGGATTTCCTTCCTTTAAAAAGCTGAATAATATCCCATTGTATGAATATGCTACATATTTATTTGTTCATCTGTTAATAAACATTTAGCTTTTTTCCTTATATTGACTATTGTGAATAATGATGGACTGAACATGGAAGTCGTAGTATCTCATCAAGATCTTGATTTTAATTCTTATAGATACATATCTAGAAGTGGCATTGGTGGATCATATAGTAGGTCTATTTTTAATTTTTGGAAAAACTGTCTTACCATTTTCCATTCCTACAAAAGGTATCTGAAGCTTCCAATTTCTTCATATCCTTTGCAACATTTGTTATCTCCTAAATTTATAAAGCTCCTAGATGAAAACAAGGGGAAAACTTTTTGACATTGGTCTAGGCAATAATTTCTTGGATGTGACCCCAAAAAGTACAAGCAGTGAAAAATGGACAGGTGGGAATATATCAAATTCAAAAGCTTTTGCACAGCAATTGAAACATCAAAATTTGAAAAACTTCGCATCTCAATTTGTGAAATGTGAGACAATATCTTCAAAACAAATATCTGATAAAGGGATAATATTAAAACATATAAGAAACTCCTACAACTCAATAGCAAAAACCCAAATAGCTTGATTTAGAATTGTGCAAAGGATTTGAATAGGCATTTCTCCAAAGAAGACATACAAATAGCCAATAGGTTTTTGAAAAGGTGCTTAACATCCCTGAGGGAAATAGAATTGAACTCACAATGAGGTATCACCAATTCCTGTTAGGAAGACTGTTATTTTAAAAAAAGATAAAAAACAAACCATCTTTTAACTTGAAGAGACAGATTTTGTTTAAAGATTATACATAAGAGTACATGTTACTGATAGCCACATAGCATAAAAGAAAAACTCAGCAAATTTGAATCATTTGTATTTTTGTAAAAGTGGATATCTTATCACTAAGTCTGATATCTTTTAAATCCTTTGACATAGACTAACTGGGAGACTTTCATGAGGTACAGAAGATTTTCATAGTGACTCTCCATGTCATTACAAGGTATTGTCAAGACCTTGTTTTTGTAAAATCAACTCTATCAGTGACTTTCTGTAGTGCTTTGGGCATCTCTGTTTCATCGGCTGTGCTGTAATTGTTTATCTTTGAAAACTGGCACATGTAAATTCCATAAGATTTGTTCTCTCCATAACTTACTCTGGAAATCATTATTATTCCTTGTAACGTTCAAAACTGCCACTCCATCAGTGGTTAGCTTAAACTATTTTCATATGTACAGTAGAGAATTTAATAAGTAGAACAAATCTTTGGATACACTTTTCATTTATTTTGAGAAAGTTAGTGTTTTATATATATGTTATTATTAGGAAAAATCTAGACCATACCACAAGCATAGACATGTGTAAAGCAAATATACTTTCATTCAAGTGTATGGCAAACTTCCCACACTGGGTAATACTTAAAGATTTCTTCAAATCTTCAGGGTTATTATATCTTTCAGTAGCATTTTCTGACCCAAAATCCCCATATCTAGTCATTTTATTTCTCATATTTTCCAGCTATTTTTACTGCAGGAAGGACGATGTTTCCCAATGATATGTTTTTTTCTTTAATTCTTAAATAGGAGATTAAATATGTATCACACCCACCAGGTTAACTGTTGTGTGGTATTTTAAACCACTACTAAAAAAACCCTTTTTGGTTGTCAAGTTCTGTATGATATTTTATGTCTTAGTAATTATGATGGCTTTCAAATACTCATTAACTAATATTTTAAGGTACAATATCTACTTACAGCAAGGTTAATCTTTAAAGATATAAAAATGTATTTCATAGAGTCTTCTTCATTTAATTTGTTTTTATTAAATCATAATGAGTCTTCTTGATAATTTTGATTATTTTGGGCAATTCTTGTCAAGTTCAATTGTCAATAATTGTCATTACGAAGTATTGTCAAGACCTTGTTTTTGTAAAATCAACTCTATCAATGACTTTCTGTAGTTCTTGTTTCATCTCTGTTTCACCCTCCCTCCTCCCCTCTTTCTCCTTCCTTCTCTTCCCTCTTTCTTTCTGGACTATAGTTGTGCTTTGTCATTCATATGAAAGTGTAGGTGATTATATATTGGTTTCATAATAGTATTGAGTACATTGGATACTTTTTCTTCCATTCTTGAGATACTTTACTAAGAAGAATATGTTCCAGCTCCACCTTAATGTCCTTAAGGAGAAGGAGAAGAAAGGATCAGAGATGACAGAAAAATTGAGAGTGTAGTGGCATTGAAACTCAGAGATGGAGAGAGTTCAAGAGAGCAGTTGGGAGTTGAATGCTGCTAAGAGTTTTAATGTAATGAGGACTGAAAAAACACTTAACTAGTTGGCAAGTCTGTTCCTCCCGTGCATGCTTTCTGCTTTTGAGTGACTCTCCTAAGACATATGAGGGTCAGTTTTAACATCATCTGTGCCTGTGGAAGGTGGTATTGGCTGGTGTGGAACAAAGGGGCTTGGTTGGGCATTGCATGGGGCGGCATAAGACAGTGAATTGTGGAGGCAAGGGTGCAGTAGATGGCCTCCGACTGCCTCTAAAAATCTTTGAAATATGAGAACATGTACAGTATAATATTTAACCTCATAAGATTGATGAAGAGATTTTCTACATCGCTCTGTAAACTAGGAAGTATTAGGTAAATATAAGGTATTATTTCTATTTACTGAGAATATAAATGTCAAAGAGAATCGAGTGCTTGTGGTGGCTGTTTTAAGGTGGATATAGCCATGAAAGTTGATTCCATATAGAAGAACTGGAGAAGGATTGTCAGGGCTGTGAACCTGAATGTTGCTGCATCAGCCTTGGGATCATAGAGATGCCTGAGGCTTTGTGACTGGCTTGCCTCTGGTCTTTGAAAGTGATAAACACTAGGAAATTTTGCCTTGTCTTCATACCACAGAACTATCTGGAAATTGAGTGGTCAAGTCAGGACCTTGTACATCCATCCTCTCAGCACTACTCTCAGAACCCCCTGCCCCATCCTCAGGCTGCAGGCTGTGGAGGGAAGGTAGTGGGAGAGGAGGAGGATCCCGTTCCCCAAGGTCTTGTCATGGAGACGGTGCTGCCGCTTACCGTGTTGGGCAGGGGGAAATCACAGGGCCCTCATGCAGCAATCCCATGCATTCAGGATCATCACCTGCAGTGGGTGAATGCTAATAAATGCTTGTAACTTAAAAAATAACTGGAAATGATGAACAATTCTAGCCGTGTACATCGATGGTAGACACGGCTGACCTTCTCCATTGGTCTTTGGTGTCAGCTCTGTGGGATGATTCTGCAAATGTTCTGTTCCCAAATTACTACCTTTGGGGATGATTGAGATTCTACTTTTAGAATTCCACCCTTTAATGGGCATTGTTCTCTGACAAAATGCAAGTGAGCAAAACCACGTCATCATTTTTCTAAACCTAATTGCATTTGAGTTCTTTGGATCTCTCCTGAGAGCAGAGTTTGAAAAGGATGTTGAGAAGAGAGAAAACCAGGGAGCTGGAGGGAGGAGACAATTGCACGGAGAATGGTAGCTATAAAAAGTCTAATTCTACAGACTTCACAGTTGTGCCTAGAGCTGGTCCTGATTAGTAGCTTTGATGAGGCAAGTATCCAAGGATGATGTGTGCATGCTCTCATTCTTTCTGTTTTTTTATTCATTCCTTTATACTTCACTGTGAATATGTATTGTGAGTCAAATGCCATCTACACATCACATGTTCTTAATATCATTTGTTATACTTAGATGCACAAAGACTCTGCAAGGAATGATTTTAGCCTCTAATTCAATGCAGCTGATTAATTAACACAGTAACATGAGCAAACATGAAGCACCAGAGCTTCAGGTGACACATTTAATTAACAGCATTCAGACAAGCAAAGAAAGATAAGCATTCTGGTAGGAGGAAATTACAAATTACAGATTAATGAATGTAATGTCTGGTTTCAGAGATTCTCCTATTTTATTTTATAGCACTGGGATCAACATTCATTAGCTCAGAAGGGGGTAGGTTTAGGTTTGATGGACAAGGTATCAATCTAAGGTGAATTGTTGCTTTTGCTCTATCTGCATTCCAGATTAGACAGAATTACCTAACTTAATCTGACCTCTAGTGGCCCATTGTATTACTAAGCACACTTGAAATCTATTTAGAAAGGTTTGCTGTAGAATCCTACCATCATTTCATCTTCAAACTGGAAAGAACCTTAAACTGATTTGCTGGGTAGGTCCCCCACCCACTGTCCCATTTTACAGGTGGGGAGAGTAAGACCCAGGGATGTTGGATGACTTAGTCAAAACTGAAGAGCTAATTGATAGAAAAGTCACTAACAATAGAATCCGGTTTTTAGATTGTTATGCCGTGACGACAATGTCATCAGAGAGAAATAAATATGCAAATCTGTAAAATTCTTTTTTTTTTTTTTTTTTTTTTGGTAGAGACAGAGTCTGACTTTATGGCCCTTGGTAGAGTGCTGTGGTGTCACACAGCTCACAGCTCCAACTCCTGGGTTTAGACGATTCTCTTGCCTTAACCTCCCAAGCAGCTGGGACTACAGGAAAATCTGTAAAATTCTTGATGAGGATCAGCTTGGTATAAAAAATTGGTGTCTTTTTGAATAATATAAGTCAAAAGCATCAAAATACTTTTGGATCAATATCTGTATATTTTAGTTCAAAGTTTTAGGTTTTTCTTGGAATTATCTGAGTAAGAGTTACTAAATTTAGCTACATTTATATGGTGAATTCCTTTGCTTTTTTTTTTGTCTTTGAATCAATTGTTTATAACTATCCTGGCAATATTTAATAAGTGGGATGATTCTAATGATTTAGTAAGAACAATAATTTAGTTGTCCAATTTGATACTCAGTTCTAAATTTGGGGGATGTTCAATTTGGGATGAAACATGAATCTTTGTTTTCTCAATTCTGGGATCTTTCATCAAATTGCAGGCTATGTAAAGTGTTGAAAAGAATGCAGGCTCGTTTAGGTGTAGTAGACCTGAGTTAGAATTCATTTCTGGGTTAGTGTGTATCACTACTGTAACAAATTACCACAAGCCCAGTGGCTTAACACAATGCAGGTTTCTCTCTATTTCTGCAGGTCAGAAGTTCAAAATGCAGTTTAAGTGGCAACTAGGCATCAGAAGGGCTGGCTCTGTTCTGGAGGCTATAGGAGATTCTGAAAGGTGTAAATGTTGGCACCCAGAGATGTTCAGGCCGGATTTATGGGGAACGGGGTAGGGTGCAGTGCACGGAGAGCATCTGCACCGAGAGTGGGTGGGGGCTTGTTTTTATACTGGGAGTAGAGGGAGGGTGATGCCACGAGTTGCTTGAAGGCTTTGGGGGGCTAGGGTCTTTGCTGGGGCAACTTTTGGGGTGGGACCAGATAGGCCTTTTGATCTGGGAGGAGAAGTGGGGGAATGGTTTAAGCACCTAATAGATTATCCATTTCTTGACTCTAATTTCTAGAGGTTACTGGCAGAAGGGCTGGTTGCTTCTGGAAGCTACAGGGGATTATCCATTTCTGACTTCCATTTCTAGAGGTTACTGGAGTTCCTCAGTTCCTGGCTGTATCACTCAATCCTGCCTTGAAGGTTATATCATCTTCTCTTCTATAGTCAAATCTCCCCCTTGGAAAGGTACAGTTGATTGCATTTAGGAGCCACCTAGATAGTTTAGGATGATCTTGCTGTTGCCAGATCCTTAATTTAATCACATCTACAAAGTATCTTTTTTCCATATATGGTAACGTTCACAGGTTCTAGGGATTAGGACATGGATATCTTGAGGGGTTCATTACTCAGACTACCACAATATCTTACCAGCTATGTGATCTGGGTATAATCACCTTAATTTACCTTATGAAATGGGTTGTGAGGCTTAAAACAGAGGATAAATGAAATGTATTTGGCAAGCTATCTTGTACAGAAAAGGTGCTCAGCAACCTTCTTTTCTTTTCCCTTGATTTATTCAACATATGAAATCACTAACAGTAAATTATGTATATAATGAAGGAGATTTATATTCTGTGTTGTCCAAGATCTGATTTCTGGAGGCAAGATTACCATTTGGTGGCTGAGAAATACTGCATTTCCCAACCTAGTCTTTTCCGGGAGTGGAGGAGTGGATTCTTCTCTCTGGCCTCCTGAATGCTACAGCTTGCATTCTAATTTTGGAAACTGATTACTTTCTCCATCAGATTGTCCTTCTCCTAGTTTGCATAGATAAAAACTTCATTGCTGGTAATCAAATTAATTGTCTTTTAAAAATAATTATGTCCCGTGGCAATCAATTGAACAAGTCTACAGATGGCACATAAAGTATGTGCTGAATAGACTGATAATGGATTATAAACTATATTCAAGTTTATCCTGTTTTATGGTTTCTACTATGCCACGGACTCTGTCTACTTGGGAGAGATATTAAAACAATGTCCTGTTGTATCTCGCTCTTTATGTTTTGCTTGAGTTCCCTTTTTGTCATTCTTCTTCAACACAGATTTAGAAAGGATGGGTGTAGTCCAACTCAATTTCCTTGATAATTGGTAACAATGTCCAAAACCCTGATGGAAATGATTCATTCAAAGTCGCTCTGGAAGCTTTACACTGAAAATCTTCCTTCCTGACACCCGAGAGGCTGCAACCTGGCCATCAGTGAGATAATTGTGGCTTTTAGAAGTGTGCTGCTTGGGTGACATGGGGTGCAGAATTTTTAATTTGCCTGCCTTGAGATGGGCAAACACTGGTTTTTCCCAGTGGTAATACGTACTACTCATGGGCTAGCACATGCAGGTGGCTTCCAGCTCCCTGGAGGTTTTTTACCAGGTTAGAAACTGACATATGGGGAACAAAAGTGAAGAAAGAAATGCTGATTATCTATTAATTCTTTCTTTTTTTGGAGACAGAGTCTTACTTTGTTGTCCTAGGTTAGAGGGCCGTGGTGTCAGCCTACCTCACAGCAACCTAGAACTCCTGACTTGAAGTGATCTTTCTGCCTCAGCCGCCTGAGTAACTGGGACTACTGGTGCCTATCACACCTGGTTAATTTTTTTTTTTTTTATTGTTCATAGAGACAGGGTCTCACTCTTGCTCAGGCTGGTCTTGAACTCCTGAGCCGAAGTGATCCTACCACCTTGGCATCCTAGAGTGTTAGGATTATAGGCATGAGCCACCTCTCCCAGGCTGATATCTGTTGATTTTTTGTTTTGCAGTTTTTGGCCGGGGCTGGGTTTGAACCCACCACCTCCAGCATATGGGGCCAGCACCCTACTCCTTTGAGCCACAGGCGCCGTCTCCTCTATTGATTTTTAAAAATATTTTCTCCTAAATCAAAACATAGACAAAGTCCTATGCACCTTCCTACATATGTCCGCTTTTACCCTATGAGAGCCTTTCCTCTTTTCAGTATTGCAGATTTGCAGTCAGCATCTTCAAAGGACTTTCTAACTAACTGGTTTTATGGCTATTATAGGCAAGTTATTGAAAATACCTCAATCCCATTCATAGAACAGAAGAAGAGAAAGTAGAAGTTTTATAAAAATATTTTTTAAGATCCTGTGATTGTATGTTTAAATAATTTTCTCATTGGAAAGAGTAATGACATACCAATGAAAAAAAAACACAGATAATTTGGAGAAGGAGGAAAGGGATGGAAAAGTAGGTGTAAATAACCTTGAGAGAAAGAGGAGGAGATAGCAGCAGTGTCAGGTACGTGAATCTGCACTGGTGAGCTAGTCCAGAAGTAAGTTCTTTAGGGAATATCTCCTGTGTTTGCTCTGTCTTCTTTCGACCTTTTCAAGATTTCCTGAGTGCAAAAATCCTTTGATTCTGCATTACCACCACTCTGTACCATGTTTGACTTCTGTGTGAGTTAGGTTCCAGAGCACCTGAAGCCACACTTATTTGTCAACAAGGGCTTCTATTTCTTGTGCAGACCTTTGTGCTGTATCATTATGTTTTTGTGATGCACTAGAGCAAAAATTCCTGGCAAAGTCAAAATATTCTAAAGGTAGAATTTTCAATAGGAAATATAATAAACCAATTTTTCCAGGTATCACTAAAGTAACTTGTTCAGAATGTGCAGTTCCATCATAGGGAAGAATGGGTAATTCATGGTACTGATTTTCTGTAGGTAAATGGATTCTTTTCCTCACAGGAAGTGGGAATATTTTCCAGCCACTAAAGCCTGAATGGACCTGCAGTTACAGATTCAGTGAGAAGTTGGTACCGGTTGATCAGAGAAGCTAGGGTGGCAGTTGACGTTCTGTCCACTAGATGGAGGTAGAGGAGCATAGAAAAACATCATCTTGGCCAGTTCATCGTGTTGACTGCACAGAAGCTAAGGGGGAAGCTGATCTGTTATTAGGTAAAACCTACAGGTTAAGTTTATGGATTCCATACCTTTTAACACTAGTGGAAAACACTGGCTTGAGGCTTAAGGCTGTTTCTAAGACCTTTTGATCTTGTATAAAAATCACACTCTCCCACAACCACCAAGTAGCAGCCCCTGAGTTTTTGTTTGCTTGGTTTTTACAGCTGGATTTAATGATGGGCTTCACTTGCAGGCCAGGCCAGCCCCAAGGCCCGAGGCAATCCTGACAGTAGAGGGAGGGATCGCAGTTGCCTCCACTCAGCTGTGTTTGATCAGAGAGTTGAGGTTATATATTCCAGGGCTGGCATTTCTAGCTTCTCCTTCTTACCAAGATTCATTTGGTGAGAAACCCATCAAAAAGAGAAAATGTTTAGATGCTGGTTCAGGCAACCAATGGCAATGACAGTGAACTACTGACCGAGACTAAATTCAGGTGGTCACTCATAACTGGTAAGACTCTCAAGTTCTAACTAGGATCCCAATTAACTGTCTCCCGCCCCCGCTGCTCTTTCCTTTTCTCTCTACTGTTCAGCAGACTTTGAATCTGGACTCCGTGGGGGCATCCTCAGTACCCTTCCAGCTTTGGAGTCTCTGTTATTCTCCTGGTTTTACCTTGCCTGGGATTATTCTCTCAGGCCTTGTCTGGAGCACCGTCTGGTCATGAGCTTTGGGTACTCAATCCTCTATCAATATGCTGTTTGGGGTGGGGATACTTCTATGAACATGAACAGCTCATGTAAATAAATCTGATTATGTCCATGTCTTTCCCCACATGCCTCTGCCTGGAGAATGTTTCTGCTAATGTGGACAAGCGTCTGGGTGGCAGCTGAGATTTTTAATGAAGCATAGAGCCAAAAACATAACCCTAGGTGTGGGAGACAAAGAAAAGGAGGCAAAGTCAGTCTGAATCAATCTCACTTCAAAATTTTTGGAGCCTTCTATTTTATTTTAAAAATATGTGTGAGGTTTCCATTCTATTAACATTTCCCCATCTTTGTTTTAATAGATTAAAATATGTTTAATAACTCCTCCATTGAGTAAAATTGCTTTAGGAAGAGGCAAATGTTTATCCTGTGACTTTGACTCCTTTTGGCCACACTGATAGTTTCTCCTTGTATTTTATTTTCCTGGTTAAACTTAGGCAGGAGTGGTGGTAAGGACAATAGGTTTGGAAATCAGACAGAATTGGGTTTATCCTAGCTACTCAGATTTAATAGTTATGTAACCTTAGGTATGATATTAGGCTTCTGTGAGCCTCATTTTTTAATCCCTAAATAGGAATAATCATAACCACAGAGGACTGTTGTGAGGTTTAAATGGTAGAATGTGCACAATTGTATAGAAAGTATATAAAGCACTTCATACAGTACCTGATACACGGGAGGCACACCCAGTCACACTTTTCATCATTGTTAGGAATAAGCCATTTGGATACTGTGTTGAACCATCCATTTGCTCCATTTGCTGTATGCGAACTTAGTCTGGTACTTTCAAAGGTACCCCACTAAAATATGGCTTCTTACAATGCAAAGGCAATCTATAAAGTATTAGTTGCTTTAGTATTGTTTTCTGTGGTTTGTGTCCCTTTTAGTAAGGCCAACTGTATAAATACAACATTTTCCATTTAGAGAAAAGGAGTGGGATGAGGATGCGGCTTATTTATCACTCCTATAGCTTAACTATTTGGCTCTGAAGTGATCAGATGACTTGGCAGATGGCAGCTAGCTGATGGCAGAAGCTTTTTAGGAGCCTGAGCAAGACAACATTTCAAAGAAGACAGGAGAGTAGTAGTTGGCTCTGGCTGTACAGCTCAGTTTGTAAGTTTGACATCTGATCTACTACAATAACTATATTTCTTTTTTCCCTCTTTGCTCCAAAACAAAGGAGGGATGAGGCCTTTATAGCTGCAGTCCCCAAACACTGGCCATGGACAGGTATTGGCCTGTGGCCCATTAAGAGCTGGGCCACCAAGCTCTGCACCTCCCTTCTGTGGAAAATTGCCTTCTTGGAATCTTAGGAATAGGACAGCTCAGGAGGAGGTGATCAGCGGGGGATCCAGAGACGCAGCTTCATCTGTGTTTATAGCCACCAGCTGCTCCCCATTGCCCTCACAGCCTGAGTTCTACCCCCATCCCCTTGAAACCGGTCCCTGGTACCAAAAAGGTTGGGGACCACTGCCTTCCAGGGTTCAGGGACTGGCTAATTCTTCAAGTTGGCTAATAGATTCTAGGAGACGGTCTGAGAAATGGTTGTCCTAAATGATCTTTTGATTAGAACTTACTCATATCAGGGAAGTAGGGGATGTCTTGTTGGCTCTAACCCGTCTCCACTTTGCAGTAGTGAGTAGACACTGCTCACAGAACACACAAGTATTACCTAGGTCCCTATGAGATACAAGGCATTGCCTCAAGTTCTTTTGGATATGAATAGCCTAGCACTCAAGTATTTTACATGCAAGAGAAACAGCACGTTCTTATGCAGCACTAATGTAAACTTCCTAAGCACAATTAATTAATTTGGCAAACGTGAAATACACACAAAATCTGAAACCGGGGATTTGATTGAACAAGATCTGGCTCTTGTACTTACAGATCTCACCATCTAGTTGGAAAGAGGCTTATATGAACAGGTGATTATGATACAGTCTCTAAGAGAAGGACTGTGTCCGAGGGGTCATGGGAAGCCTTCCACCTGAGTGCCTTGGTGAGTTCAAGTCTTTGCGAGGTTTATGTGGTTGCTGTAAACACACTGGGTTGGAGGACTTCTGGTGGTGTTAAGGATTTGGCCTAGAAATGAAAAAAAAAAATGGTGAATGCTAAAGACATTTTAAACTTTAGAATCTAAAGAAAAGCTTGCAGGTCTCTTTAACTTTCTGTGCAAAGAATCAGAGAAGTCTGTGATGGTTCCAAGGCATAGAACTATGTGTCCAGGAGAACAGTGGTGATACAGACACAAAAGGAACCCCAAAGGCTGGCCAACTAATTTTGGCTTTGAGCCTGAGATAAAGTTGGAATTTACAGGTTAACTTTGAGATGTAATTTCTAAGTGTATATTAAGGACTATATTAATAGCTATGGCTACTGGAAATTTATTACTAGGTCTTTACTCTCAGTATCCACTGATGATATCTGACATGCTTCAGTTGTAAAATTAAAGTATATCGTTGTGTAAACTTGGAAGGTTGATCAAAATATGTAAAAAGGTAAGTTCAATTAAAGGTATTTTGTGACTGATATTAATAGAAATATAAATTAAGGGATGTGGAAATGATAATTGAATCAGTGAAGTGGGAAAAGTTAAAAAAAATGCTTCCTTGGAAGTCCTGTCTGACAGAAATAATCCATTTTTCTAAATTCTCTTCTTGAAAGTCTGCCATATCTGTCTCCTTGCCCTTAACAACATTTCCATGGGTTTAGCTAAAGTTTTCTTTCTCTGCCTCCTGGGTTAATGTGCATCTACTGACTTTCCACTTTGCTTCCGCTTCTTACCCCAGTCCGCTCTCCACACTGTAACTCGAATAGTCTTTCTAAAGGACCTGTTACTATATTTCACCCTTAATTTAAACTCATCCACTATCGTTTTCTCTCTTTTATACCATCTTGTCACTCTCTTAGATTCTAATGTTTGCATTTTCCCCTCTGGAGAATTGTATACACTTGGCTCTGCTCATGTGAAGAGTGTGTGTACTTTTTGAGGCCAGGGATGATGTCTTATTTCTGTTTTCCTGGGTCTAGCATGTTATCTTTCTATTAGGTTCTTCAATAAATGTGCATTTGTTATAGATTGAATTGAACTCCTCAAATTCATATGTTGAAGTGCTAACCCCAAATATATTTGGTGATAGGGCCTTTAAGAATGTAATTAAGGTTCAACCAGGTCATTAGGGTGAGTCTCTAATTCAATACAACTGATGTTTTTACAAGATGAGGAAGAAGAGCTAGGAAGCAGTCCCTATGCACGCAGCAAAGACCATGTACGCAGAGAAGAGGTACCATCTTCAAGTACAGGAGAGAGACCTCATCAAAAAGGAAACCGGCTGGCACCTTCGTCTTGGAATCCAACCTCCAAAACTGTGAGAAACAAATTTCTGTTGTTCCAGCCACCCAGTCTGTAGTATTTTGTTACGGCAACCTAGCTGTCTAGTACTTAGTTGCGTTAGGTAGACATGAGGGATGGTTCATCTCTAGTACACATTTGTCACGAAAGATCAATATCAGTTTTTGTAGGCTACTTGGTTTTGCAGACCATCTCTGCAAAGTTTGTGAGAAATTAAAGTAGCAAGAAAGTGTGTCCTTGGCCAAAGACTCAAGGCTGATATTAGGTTACCCCCTACTGAACATTGAAGGAAACATTCAAGTATTTTAAAGACATAAAAAGAAGGGCTTTTTAATTTCTCTTGCAATTCTGCTTTTCCTACACAGACTGCTGTGATGTGAAGATGACCCAAGGGGAGTTGATGCTCTTATAGGAAACAGAAAAAAAGAGTTACTAGGAATCCAAGAACATGTCCGTATATGTCAGGACTCATAGGGCTTTGTAGGCTCATGAATCAGCTCTGCGGCATTCTGATTTTGATTTAGGTTATTCCCTGGGAGCAAATTTTGTTTGAACTTTGCTTAAACCTTCCTGAGCAGAGAGATCCTTCAGCTATGCACTGCGAACTTGCCTATAGAGTAATACAGGACAGCTGGGGAGGGATGGTTCCTGTGACTTACAGCACATCCCACTGCACACTGTGCACAAATCAGCAGTCAGACAGGAGCCACTGGCAATCAGGACCTATGTGTTCAGTTTGTTCAGATTGGTTGCAGTTAAGATGGAAATAAATGGAGAATTACAATGAAAAAATAAGGATAAAGGGCTTCACAAGCTGCTTCACAAATCAAAAATTAGTGGGAAATACCATAGTATCTTCACAGCTGCCATAAGTTTTTAGCTTCCATGTATTTTTTCATCTGATTTATTGAATCAGCTTGGTTAAATTGTGCGTGTATGTGTGTGTGTGACTCTCTTCCACAATGATGTTTGTGATGTAACCTCTTTTATTATGAACATGATTTTTGATTTTCCTTTATCTGCATGATTTATAATTTCCAGCAGGCTTTCCCATCTTCTTCTTTTTTTTTTTTTGTGGAGACAGAGTCTCACTCTATCACCCTTGGTAGAGCTGTGGCGTCACAGTTCACAGCAACCTCCAGCTCTTGGGCTTAAACAATTCTCTTGCCTCAGCCTCCCAAGTAGCTGGGACTACAGGTGCCCACCACAGCACCTGGCTAATTTTTTATGCAGTTCAGCTGGGGCTGGTTTGAACCCGCAGCCCTCGGTATAGGGGGTCAGCTTCCTCCTCACTGAGCCACAGGCGGCTTTCCCATCTTCTATTTCATCTGATCCATATTTAACCACACCAGGTTCCAGGTTACTTCAAGGACAGCAAATTGTTTTATTTAATTCACTCCCTAATGCTACACAGTCCAGCCCTCTTTATGTTATTTCACTGATGATTCATTATGATAGCTTTTAGAAAAATAAAAATTTGGGGCATCTTTCAAATAAAATAATTCCATAGAGATGATTTTTAGACGCTTTTCAACTGTAGGGAACTCAGAAAGCACATGATTTTATACTGGTCCTCTGGTTTTATTTTATGATTCTGTCATTTGTTGAGTTTTGCTTTGACTTTTGACTTTGAGTTTCATTTCTCTTAAAACAAGGTGACAGAAGGATGTTTGACCTATTGTCAATTAGAAATTGCAGAAAAATACAAGTTATTTTGTGTACTATGCAACTAGAAAACACCTTTTGGGGGCAAAACACGATTGTAAGAGGGATTTTACCTAACAAATGCAATATGTGTAAAAAAATTTTTTTTAAAGTAAAAACTAAGAAAAAAATACTTTAAAATACATTTAAAATAAAAAAAAATAC
Source organism: Arctocebus calabarensis (assembly GCA_963573935.1). Lineage (NCBI taxonomy): Eukaryota > Metazoa > Chordata > Mammalia > Primates > Lorisidae > Arctocebus > Arctocebus calabarensis. The sequence continues at coordinate 1,505 of CAUYON010086107.1, read as the reverse complement.
TGGAACCTTTTTAGTGGTTCCCTGAATTACAATAAATGTGGTGATACTATTAATTTCTTTACCTTAACCCATCTCTGTTTATTGCTTTGGTTGAAATTTAGCCTAAGTTGAAAGCTATTTCTGGCTAGGTATGATGGCTCACGTCTGTAAATCCTAGCATTCTGTGAGTCCAAGGCAGGTGGATAGCGGAGCTCTGGATTTGAGGCCAACCTGAGCTAGAGAATGACCTTGTCTCTGCTAAAAATAGACAAACTAACTGGGCATAGTGGGTGGTGCCTGTAGTCTCAGCTACTTGGGAGATTGAGGCAAAGAGGCTCTCTTGAGCCCAATATGTTTGAGGTTGCTGTGAGCTTTGATGATGCTAGGGCACTCTATCCTAGATTCTGTCTCATCTGTCCCTCCCCCCCCGAAAAAGCCCCAAAGAAATTTTTTTAGCTGGCAATGTAGATCATAACATATATATAGGAGACACCATTGTCACGACAGCCTATCGCTGAGCGTACAGAATAATTTATTCAATGCATTTACATGTTATCCACAAGTGGAGAAATGTGGAAAGGGATAGAAAAGTATACTGTGGATTAATTTGGTTATAGTCTGTTAAAATTGAAGTTGTATTCAGAAGCTTGTGAATGATGTGGAAACCATGAAGTAAAGCAACCATTTTGGTTTATTTTAGCAGCCATTAAAAACGTTTTATTGCCCAGAACTTGATTTAAAGCTGGGGAAGAAGAAACAGCTCCAAATTAATTGAATTCCATAAATCAATTAAAAATGTGGTATCACATTCTTTTTGGAAGGATGTTTGGAGAACACTTAGAGATCTAAAAATAGATCTGCCATTCGATCCTATAATTCCTTTGTTAGGTATATATCCAGAAGGCCAAAAATCACATCATAATAAAGATATATATACCAGAATTTTTATTGCAGCCCAATTCATAATTGCTAAGTCATGGAAGAAGCCCAAGTGCCCATCGACCCACGAATGGATTAATAAATTGTGGTACATGTATACCATGGAATATTATTCAGCCTTAAAGAAAGATGGAGACTTTACCTCTTTTCATGTTTTCATGGATGGAGCTGGAACATATTCTTCTTAGCAAAGTATCTCAAGAATGGAGGAAAAAAAAAAGAATGGAGGAAAAAGTATTCAGTGTACTCAACCCTACTATGAAGCTAATTTATAGCTTTCATATGAAGGCTAAAACCCAATTGTAACACAAGAATATGGGGAAAAGGGAAAGGGAGGGGAGGGGAGGGGGGAGGATGGATGGAGGGAGGGCAATAGGTGGGATCACACCTATGGTGCATCTTAGAAGGGTACTGGTGAAACTTACTAAATGCAGAATACCAATGTCTTCATATAGTGATTAAGAAAATGCCATGAAGGCTATGTTTAACAGTTCAATGAAAATATTTCAGATTGTATATGAAGTCAGCACATTGTGCCCCATGATTGCAGCAATGTACACAATTATGATTTAATAAAATTTTAAAAA
>CAUYON010086103.1:0-10855 GCA_963573935.1 Arctocebus calabarensis | reverse complement strand
AAGCTTACTAAATGCAGAATACAAATGTCTTCATTCAATAACTAAGAAAATGCCATGAAGGGTATGTTAAACAGTTTGATGAAAATATTTCAGATTGTATATGAAACCAGCACATTGTACCCCTTGATTGCACTAATGTACGAAGCTATGATTAGATAATAAAAAAAAAGTGAAACAGCTTTCTGAACTTTAAACACAGGACTAAAAATCTATTGATACATTGAACAATTTGAACAAAATAGAAAGGACATCAATCAGAAATTTATGTGTAGATGTTATTTCCAAGATGGTACTGTTCCTACTCATGGTGTAATTATTGTATTGGTACCTAGGGAAAAATGAACCATGAAGCATTTATTTTTATAGAATTAAGTTTGTATCATGCTGTACAAATACATCACTAAGTTCAAATTATCAAATACTAAGTGCAGGTGCTAACCCCGGATGGAATACAGGAAACTGTGCAAGCTGCATAAGGCCTCATCAGGTTGCCGGGTGGCACAGACAGGGTCTAACACCAATTATCTCCAACATACTGTACCTGATAATATGTATAGGTTGCACTGGCAACAAAAAACCCTTCCAATTGAAAAACTTAATTGACCATATAGGTTAGTGTAAGAAAAACTTTAGAAAACTGTTTTCTACCTTAATTAGAAAAACATAGGAATTGAGAAATGAGGAGAACACATCACATAAATTAAGTAGGATTGGTCAAATCGGTAAGGGGAAACCTATGTTATCCGCATATACATGTTTAGTCCCTATTATCTGGAAGACTGCACCTTTAAATATTAAAAAAATACTCATTGGTATAACTAGGTGAAATTTCAATTTTGCTTTGTCAATTTTCATGTCCCCTACAATAATGACATCCATTCTACACATTTCTTCTTGGCACAAAGCAAAAACTACCGAGGTACATGAGTAGCCCTTGAGCAGCCCAAGAAAGTCTGCCTGGATGTTTTATAAATGAGAGGGTAATGAGGCATGAAGAAATTAAGTAGCATTTTCAAGGTCAGACCTTGAGTCTTTAATAGAGCTGAGAAGAAAATCATAAATTCTGGCTATTAGATACATACTGTAATGTCTAGAGCATGCTTCCAATCTTGCACTCTTGCAAAATGAACTAAAATTAAGTATCTGGCACTGGATAAACCTTGTATGTGTAATATGAAACGCTTGCTTATCCAAGATGCTAAAAGACCTCAAAAAGAATTATTTTGAAAAGTAAATAATAAAAGACCAAATAAAGGTGCATTTCAATTTCCAAATGAAAGCTAGCTTTAAGATTAACGACATTGGTCAAGCATGTATTTTTATTCTTGTACTCAGCAATGACCTTGTGGGTTTAGTCTAGGCCTTCATGAATTATATGTTTATCAGTCTCGGAGTTGCCCAGAGCCAACTCCTCACAGGAAGTATGTCTTCTGTACTGGCCAGTCAAACTCAAATATTACCTCTGCCTAACTATTTTCTCATGGATATGTGTGAGTTTGAATCTGAAATCTCACATTTGAGTCCATAAAAGAAAGAAAATCCATCAATTGGATCTTGCCTGGACATTTTTTTTTTTTTAATTAGAGTACAGAACTCCTTTCCACTGCTATTAGTAAAAGCTTATAAAAGGCAGCAGGAGTGGGAAAAATGCTTTTTCACTTAGTCATTGTGCGTTCTACCCAGTTACCCAAGGCGTTGGAATCCTATGACAATAAGTAAACAAAACACTCCTCCTTTGGGTCACTTCATTGTAGGAGAGTGACCATTTCTGCACTAGTTACTTGGCTTATTAATGTCCCACTGGCCCGTGATTCAAAGGACCAGGGAAACTCCAGCAAAAGAAACTTAGCTTTAATTTTTTGCCAAACTTTAGCCAATGAGCATTACAAGAGCTTCCAAAGGGAATAATGGAGGATTAATTAAAAGGAAATAGCTGACTTGAATGCTGTTAGACATTTTAGGCATTTCATACTAGCAAACTTACCCAACTTCAGATGTCCTCACTGCTTGGAGAAACATCTTTAGAATATGCTTTTTAATCATTAAAAAATCGATGATGTGAACTTTGATGTGTACAGTAGAAATAAGTTGTTTGTATTTCATCAGTATCTCCTCACCCTGCTTTTATTAACTGAACCTTGATTATTTTCAGAGGATTTATCTATCCAATGCTACATAAAGTTTTTGGGTTCCCAATGAAGCATCCCCAACTATGGCAGGCAGAAAAATGCCTTCAATTGTTGTAATTCATGTTCTAATCATGGGATTGTGAAGAAGTTAACGTTATTAATAAAAGGCAAGGGGAATTAGTGCAGGGGTAATTAGGGTCATTAATAAGCTGGTCATGATGAGATGGGGGCAATTATCCTGGATTATCTGGGGGCACTCAATATAATCACAAGACTCCATATAAGTAGAAGAGAGAGGTAGAGAGGTCAGAGTTAGAGAAGCAGATATGAGGACAAAAGAAGCTGAAATGATGTGATTGCTGGCTTTGAAGATGGAAGGGGTGGGTCCACAAAACGGGATGTGGGCAGCCTCCCGAAGTTAGAAAAGGACTTCTCTAGAGTCTTCAGAACCAACACAACCCTACCCACACTTGATTTTAGCCAACTGAGACCCATTTCATATTCCTAAGCTCCAGAATTATGAAAAGTAACTTTGTTTTGTTTTCAGCCACTACAGTTATGATAATTGTTATGACAGCTACAGGAAACTGATGTTGTGGGCTCCTCTTCAGATTGGAATCTTAAAGAAATCAATATAAGGATAGAAAGGAGTTGAGTTTGATTCTCTTGAAAGAGACACTGCAAAGTCCCTGTGCTCTAATCCTTGTTGCTTATATCCCTGGAATTCTTATGAGACCTGCTCTTCCTAAACCCTGGATTCTGGACATTTCTTTGTCTTTTAGGAGAATCTCATATAGTTCCAAGAAATGACTTCTTTTCCCCCTTTGCAAAATCAGTAGTTTCTTTGACTTCAAACCAAAGAGTTTTACAATTTGTTCAGTTAATGACTTCACCTGGTTAGAAGCAACGCCACTGGCCAACTATGCTATCAAAAATCTGTTTTCTGAGGGTCAGATCTGTTGTGGGTGCTCAGGATCTACATGTCAACCACAAAAGCAGTTTCTACCACAAGGTGCTAATAATGGAGCAGTCAATATTGCAGAGTCAATTTGCATGAATAAATACTGAACTCACACTAAAGGAAAAAAAGTCCATAAAAAAAAAATCAAGGAATATTATCTAGGTGAAAAAAACTCCACAAATTTACCAAGACTCTACTGGCACAGGACACTGTGAATATAGTCAGATCAGTCCTCAAGAAGTGAGTTGCTAAGTCTTTAATCAGGTAGGTCCTTTCTCCCCTTCCTCCTTCCCTTCCTGCCTTTCTTCCTTCTTCGCTTCCTTCTTTCATTCCTTCACTCCTTTCCTACTTTCCTTCAATTTTCTCATACAGCAAGTGTTCATGAAACCCTTATGCAGTGTCCTAAGGGTGGGGAATGCCAGGACACTGAAGGCAGACAAGTAGTCAGAGGACCTTGCAGTTCTATGGTCCTAGGTGAGGGGCAGATAAATTAAGAGGCAGTCATTGTTGAGAGGCAAATGTTCTGATGGGTAGCCAGTGTTGGCAAGGCCAAGAGCATGCCTGGAAAACTCAATGTTGGGTCAAATCTCAAGAGACAGGCAGAAGTTGGTGAACGAGAAGATGGAAGGGAAGTGCTCCAGTCCCAGGGAACTGTGAGCTGGGCTGAGGTAGTCACACATACATCAAGTTTCCAGGCTTCCAAACGAATCAAAAAAGTTGAGAAAAGACTCCCCCACCCCAAAATAAAAAAAAGAATCTTAGAAGATGGGACTGGAAAGAAGGGCAAGTCCAGGCCAGAATTGGTCTGTGTCCATATTTTGCTTCTGTACTCCTTAGATATCGTGAAGGATCTGGCAATAAAGAAAATTTCATACAGAGATCAATGACACCCAAGATAAAATTTTAACATTTTGAAATATTATTCTAAAGGCAGCCTGAAAATTACTTTGAAAATCAGTGTAGGACTTGCAGCAGAGCCTAGTTATAAGGCTCTTGTGGTCATCTGTGCCCTCAAGAGGCTCAGATACAGAGACAGAGAAAGCGATGGATGGAGACACCAGGAATCAGCACCCAGGAGCCCATTTGATGGACGTGAGTTTTTCAAATCGATTCAAAACTGCTTAAAGCCAGATCACAATACAAATAATTTATTGAAATGTATGCTAAAATATTTCAATTAAAATAAATTTAGTAAACTATTATCAGTTGATTCATCAGAATGAATCCATTATTTGCTGTGGATTTTGCATCAGTTCTTAATAACAAGAGTGGGTATAGAGTATTAACAGAAAACAAAGGCTGAAGCTGGCTCTATGATATTCAATTTTGGGAAATCTCACAACATATATAACCAAGCCTTTTAAACTATTTCACTTCTATCATGACAGCTCAAGTTATATATATGATTCTTATCTTTCCACTAATTTCACATTGAATAACTAAATCACATTGCGAGTGGCTCAGAGCCATTAAATGCTCATAATGGGGGCGGCCTGGTGGGTCCTTAACAGATCAGGATTGTTCAGAGCGCATACAATTCATGGACCCATCTGCTACAGGACTGATGTACCTTGAGTTCTATTTCTCAAGTCCTCTCCCCGCTTTTATGGTATAGTTACATAAAATCTCAAAACTATCCTGAATTTTAGGGCAACATATCTGAGTCAGAAGTGTTTACAACACTCCACACCTCAGGAAAGGAGAACCAGGAAACTGATCACTGCAGCTGTGGCCAGAAATGTGGTGTCGCCTCAGATGCCTAGCTTAGCCCCAGGGCTGCCCACCACACATTCTGGAAGGTACCATCCACATTGTCTCTTGGGCCCTGGTTAGTACGCAGCAGCTCTGGAAGCACGTTAATTACAACACATCTCACCTCTCCCCAGACGCAATGGGTGGAATCAGCTTTGTGACAATATAGTAAGCACATCTGAGGGGCACTGGGGTATACTCTAGGATCTCCTAAAATTTTGCAGCGTACAACTTAAGTAGCTGTATGTGGAAATTCCATTACCACCAGTATTTTAATACTGCTTTCATAGTAGAAAAATTATTGGCTACCCAATGTCATTAATTATAGCACGCAGGTGTGAGCCTGTAGGTGGGCATGTGTCTATGTCTCCATCAGTCCTATACACCTGCCACCTCCCTCCAATTCCACTTCTAGAGATCCAGGAGTGCTGCCTGAGCATCTGTCTCTGAGAGAAAAGAGCACTGTGCTCAAAAGATGCCTCAGAAATGGGCAAACCAGAAGCATTGTATTTTCTTTGATGAATGACTTGGGTGAATTTCTGTTTTTCCTTAGGGTCTTCTGATAAACCTCCAGGATAATGTTTTCAGCCTCTCTATAAGCGTATTGACAATGGATTCCTAGAGGAAGTCTACCAAAGCAGACGGCCACGAGGCATCGTCTTCTTGAGTCTGTGCTAATTTTCAAGGACCAGACTGATGACCGCTTTTGAAGGGCAGGCTGGAAGCAGGTGAAACAAGCTTGCTATTTGGCAAACGTCAGATAAATGGCAGCAGGAGGTCCATTGTGTCACTGCTGTGCCCTCTAGCTGATTCGCTGCACATTCCTAGGATATTTGTCAAATTAAGTAAAAAGAAAACTATGTGACAGATATAACTATTCTGCATAATATCCCATAGTTGTATTTGTCAACTGAGAGAACGTTCCAATAATGTTTCACTAAATTCTTATCTATAATACCAAAATTCTGGGTTGAAATGACAAGCTCCTTCATTTCTATTAATAATCACAAATGGGAGTTGACATGGCTTGTCATACCAATTTTTTCCATAATTACAGTATTCAGCATAAAAAAGCTCTTGCATAAAGCTTCACAAAACTAAATGAAGCAGGTTTTCTGTGGACTTTTCATTACTTTATCACTGTTCTGACAAGCACGCCACACTATAGGGGTGTATTATACATTGTGGGCAGCGAGAGGCTCCCGATACCCAAAGAGCCTCCCTTCTACTCGGGATGTTTTTATAAAGGCAGGACTTCTGAAGACAATGCTGAAGTTCATGGAATGACCAGCAAATAAGGCAGACTGACCCTGCGTCTTGCAAACACATAACATCTCTTGCTTGCTGACAAAAACTATCTGCAAATCATTCCCAGGGACTGACCTGTGCCAGTGAATCTCTGAGAAGCTCTCACGGGAAAGCCTCTATCTCTAAAGACTCTGATTTCCAGTGTTTTCATGATCCTGGTCTCATTCCTTCTCCCACCCTTTGGACATTTGGAGAATTCAGTGATGGAATGTTGCTTAAATTTGTTGCATTTGTTTCCTGTAGGAAAGTGGTCCCTCAACTAACATAATAAAGTCAATTTCTCCTAGTGGAGAAAGAAGGCTATTTTCTTTTTCTTTTCTTCTTCTTCTTTTTTTTTTTTTTTTTGAGACAGAGCCTCAAGCTGTTGCCCCTGGGTAGAGTGCTGTGGCATCACATCTCACAGCAACCTCCAATTCCTGGTCCAAAGCTATTCTCCTGCCTCTGCCTCCCAAGTAGCTGGGACTATAGGCGCCCGCCACGACGCTCGACTATTTTTTGGTTGCAGCCGTCGTTGTTTGGCCGGCTCGGGCTGGATTCAAACCTGCCAGCTCAGGTGTATGTGGCTGGCGCCTTAGCCGCTTGAGCCACAAGGCTATTTTTTGATTTTTTGATTTCCCTCCTGCAGAGTGGATTTTTTTCCCCTCAGAGCCAAATCAGTAGTTCTCACTGATTCGACATACCTCAGAATCTTCTGGGGACCTTGTTAGAAACATAGAATTCTAGACAGCACATTCAGAAAATTGGACTGACTGATAAGTTCCAGAATTCTCTCAGGGATCAGGTCCTGGGTCACTTCAGGGACAACCTGCCCTGCATATCACTTTGACAACCTAGACATAGAAACTGCAGTGACGGAGGGTCTCCAGAGGTGACTTTGTGGGGTACATCCTGGAGCCCCCAGAGGGCGTCTGTGAAGGCAGGTGCAACTAGGTCCTCAATGTAATTAACAGAAATAAGGTGGATAACACACTTGTATTTATAATAAAAATAAGAACACATCGATAGAAGACAATCATTTCACATTTACAATTACAAAAACCAACTCCTCAAAAGAACTCCACTTAATATGGTCTTCAAACTATTCCTACAATGTACTTAGAGAGCGTCTTACACACTATTAAAACATGGCATTCTTCTAGAACATAAAAGTGACAATTGTTTTCCATAGCACTGCCATTTGCTATTACAGTGAAGCAGATACTTAAGTCACTAAAATCTGAATTATATTACTAAAAGTTTAAAGGTCAAATGAGACCGTAACTAGAGATACTGAACAGTGGACAGCATATCTGAGTAAATTCACACACACATAGAATACATGTCTCAGGATAAGGCATTCAGCTAAAAACATCACATTATAAAGAATTAATAATTACATTTTTAATCCAGTAATATGATGATTTGGCCATTCATAAATATGTATATTTTTCTGTACCAGCACTGTCAACACCTAATTTGTTTTCCAACCCCACTGATTTTCTCCAGGGAGATGTATCATTTTCCAATTATAAAATTAAACATTTGATTTTAAAATATGTTGGCAGCCTAATTCCAGGTTTAATCGCTTTCTGTACATTTTCAGAAATATATTCTGCTAGAATTCAGGGGGAAATTATGAAATTCAAAATGGTTAATGAATCTAAAAAAAATGCAATTAGCCTCACAGAACGATTACCACCAGAGGCTAAAATTGTTAAGAACAGAAGCTTTTAGGATTGGAAAAGTCTTTGGAAAGGGAGAACCAGAAACAGTGCGGGGCTTAGCACTCATCACCGGCGTCATAGACGCAGGTAGCAAAAGAAGCAGCCCAGGATCCTGTTTTCTTCTCTATTTTTCAAATATAGGCAGAACTATTAATAGTACTCATGAAATTTTACAGCAACTCATTACTCTAATCTTAATGTGAATACTGTCCTGAACCAATGCAAAATGAAATAAATAGAATTAGAATATATAAGAATTTTGAAATACTATTGAAGATTCAAATTTAGTTTGTCACATGCTATGCAAAAACAAAAAAGACTGCTCAATATGATAGATATATTTTTAATTTGGCTAAATATTTCCCAAAATGCAGGGGACATGTGATCCTTGGGAATGCGGCAACTGACATATTATATCACCTTGTGCTGTTCCCCCGGAACCAAATGTCCAGCAATGGCCATCTGACCCATGTTGGGACAGGCAGGGCCTGATGGGGACTGCTGGACTTGGGGTCCAGAGGAGTTAGCTGATATTTCTCTAATGACCACAATAGTAATATGTAAAGTTTGAGAGTAGTGAGTGCTTGACTTCCCCGTTATTATAGATCAGGAGAGGAGAGAGGGGGAGAGAGAGAGACAGACAGACAAACAGACAAACAAGGACTTGCGATGAGCAGAAGCTTTCCATGGCAGGCACCCAGAAAGGAGAGAAGGGAGTTTAGATGTTTCCTCAATTATACGAAAAATGACTATATTCTTATAAAACAATATAAAAAACTATTATTTTCTTAACCATATGAGTTCAATTCTGTTAGAATCAACTATTCCTACTAATATACTCATAAAATTACAAAATACATATGAAAGCAAAGCTTTACATTATAAAAAGGAAAGGGGTACAAATTTCTTAATCATCCTGGAACTATTTACTTTTTTCATAGATTGGTCTTGATAGAATAATTTTAAGAACTTTATTTGAACTTTTTCAATTTTTAAAATTATCTAATTAGTCGAGGATTACAGTAGAAAACAAAAAATAGATAAGGAACAAAATTTTAAAAAGACAGAAATGAAATACTTAGAATCCTGACATTTAGAGAAAACCAATATTAGTTTATTGAGAGACATATCTGATATTGTTTTATAGACACAAAATTCTACCATGTAGTTTTATCACATGTAGTCTTCAATCAATATCATCACCTGACCCTCTTCTAGATGAGTAATTGTTTACTCATTGATTTTAATGATTCCCTCGTATTTATTAGCTGATAACTTATCATTCATTCACTTGTCTAAACTATTTGGTACAGGATTATTGCCTTAAATTTCTGCACCGTTTTAAGGCTCTTAAAAAACTGAAATGTTTCATCCTAGGAAGGCTGTTGGATTTATGAGCTCAGTGCAAATACCTGAAAGTCTTGTTAGGTACAAAAATTTTTTCATCAAGTTTTCTCATCTGAAAAACAGTTACTTCTTAGTTTTAATTACTAAGGAAGAAATAACATCTCCCCATATCTTGGTCATTTTTATTTGTTTCACCATTTGCACATTCATAATTTCTGGCCATTTTCTACTTGGGTGCAGTGATTTCCCTATGGAATACTGCTTATATAAGAAAGAGATTAATTTTCTAACTAACATGAGTATCACGATTTCTCATTTCTCATATAAAGTACATTTCATGATGATTTTGTATGGAGAAATTTGAAATTTCAATGTTATTTAATCTTTGACTTTTTCTTTATTATTTATGCTTTTGCTTCCCCCAGAGTATACAAATAATTACTTTCACTTCCTTTTATCTATTTTTAAAATTTCATTTTTAGATACAAAATTAATCTCTCTTGAATTCATTTTGCCAAAAAGTGTACAGATAGGTAGTACAGATTTTTTTTTCAGTCTTTCTAGTGGTAGAATACTAAAAATAATATAAAATTTAGGTAAGTGTTCTTAACATGGGGCCCATTAAAGAGGTTACCAAGAACGCTGAAAATGCCTCTGAAAAGTTATACGTCAATGTATTTGTGATTGTAAGAAGTCTCAATGTTTATACCAAGTTCTCAAAGAGGTTCATGACCAACAAACAATAAAGAACTTGGCTTTAAAGAGTGAATTACAGATAAAGCCCATGGTTTTCCTCTCCTTTTAAAAGGTGGTAAAATCCCTTTTACTTTCAAAAGAGCAGCCAGAGTCCTATGTTCTTTTAGCCACCAAAGCCTTTGTTCCAGTGAAATGTCACAAAAGCAGAGAACAGCAAAGTTCTTCTGTTTCAGCCATATGAGGGGAGCCTGGAAGTTTGGGGAAGAATTTGAAAATGCTTTATCAGAGTATGGTCAGGTTGGAAAGGTATCATATGAATTCATCTTCTACTTCAAATAAAAGTTCTTAGAATGATTCATCAAACTCAAATTTGCTATGGCTGTGGAATCTGAAATAAATTCTGTTGGATATTAGCTAAGGAGGCATTCATCTTTTCTTCAAAGTACAGAATCAATCATAAGAGGACCTAGATCATTACCCTGCATCAGACTGTCTGGTGTTAGTGCAATTTGCAATGACAATACCACAAAGTAAGCTTTTTATGCTGAACAGTTAGTGCTGGCCTTGAAATCAAACTTAAATGCCAGTGGAGGCCAATGAAGTTTCAACATATCAATAAATCCATACAAATGTAATTATTTTTTTCAAGTAATAATGTAGAGGATGCCAAGAGTCAGATGAACTCTGAGCGAGATGATTTGCAGCTGGTAGGTGGACCCTCGGGCAATTTGTCCAAAGGTGTTCCTTGCAGAGGGAGCCCTAGCACGTGGTGATCCCCAGGCACGTAGTCATTGTCTAATACTCCCGTCACCTGTCTTGTGCTGTCTCAATAAAAGTCTACTGTTGGGTATATATCCTGAAGACCAAAAATCACATCATAATAAAGATATTTGTACCAGAATGTTTATTGCAGCCCAATTCATAATTGCTAAGTCGTGGAAGAAGCCCAAATGTCCATC
>CAUYON010086101.1:0-51324 GCA_963573935.1 Arctocebus calabarensis | reverse complement strand
AACTTGCAGGTAATTACAAGGGAAAATCTTCTATTCACAGAAGGATGAGAAGCTATAAATTAAGTTAAGCCCTTCTGCCATGAGCAGAAGCCACTCTTCACCTTGACAAAGTAGTTAGACCATTCACGGTGATCTCAGATAATGACTCCCTTTCCCCTGGTAACTTCTGCGTACAAAAAAAAAAAATAAAGAAAGAAAAAAAGAAAAGAAAAAGAAGCCAGTATAGTGGCTCACTTTGGGAGGCCCAAGTGGGTGGATTACCTGAGCTCAGGAGTTTGAGAACAGCTTGAACAAGCACAAGACCCCATCTCTACTTAAAATAGAAAAACTAGCCAGGCATTGTGGTGGGTACCTGTAATCTCAGTACTTGAGAGGCTGAGGCAGGAGAATCGACAGAGCCCAAGAGTTTAAGGTTGCTTTGAGCTATGACATTATGTCACTCTACCCAGGGTGAGATGGAGGAGGAGGAGGAGGGGAAGGGGAAGGACAAGGAGAAGGAGAAATTTCAACAGCTACTTTATTTACTTGCTGTGTGACTCAGGTCTCTTAACCTCTCTGGGCTTCTGTTCTCTCTTCTATAATTCATTCACTTGTTCACTGAATATTTTCTGAGAGCCTGTTATGTGCCTGCAATGAATGGAAGAGATGGTAATTTCTGTCCTGATGAAGCTTAAATTATTTTTTATTCATTTTTTTTAAGAGATGGGGTCTTGCTATGTTGCCCAGGTTGGAGCACAGTGGCTATTCACAGTTTCTGTCAGACTGCTCTAGAGCCTTGAACTCCTGGACTCAGGTGATCCTCCTGCCTCAGACTCTTTTTTTTGTTGTTGTTTTTGAGACAGAGTCTCACTATGTCGCCCTCAGTGGAGTGCTGTGGCGTCACAGCTCACAGCAACTTTAAACTCTTGGGCTTAAGTGATTCTCTTGCCTCAGCCTCCGAAGTAGCTGGGATTACAGGCATCCGCCACAATGCCTGGCTATTTTTTGTTGCAGTTGTCATTGTTGCTTAGCTGGCCTGGGCTGGGTTCGAACCCGCCAGGCTGGGTGCATATGGCCAGCGCCCTAACCACTGAGCTACGGGAGCCCCCCTCAGACTCTTTAGTAGCTAGGACTTCAGGTGTGTACCACATTGCCCAGCAGAACCTTAACACCTCATAGCAGAAAAATGACAAAAATAAATAGAGCAATCGTACAGCATATTGGAGAATAATAAGTGCCCTGGAGAAACACCTGAAAATGTGGTGAGAATGAACGAGCCCATTACATTACTTTGCCAAACAGTAATAGGCTCGAAAAATATAATTATAGCATTGTGCGGGATCTGGGCAGAGACTTTACTAACACTCCTCGTCTGACCCTTTGACTCCTGCGCCCTGTGCTTTCCCAGTCCTCTCACCCATGCCTGGCCTTCCATCAAGAGCCCACGTCTTGCCAGGAAGCCCATCTGACCCCCCCCTTCCCCAGTAAAAAGCAATGCCCTTCTGGGGCACCCTAACACTTTGTTTGCACCTGACCTATGGCCTGTGATTCTCTCCTTCTCCTACCACAGCTGGCTGTTGACAGATCTGACTTCCTGTTCTGTTGTAGGCTCTGGGAGGGCAAGGGCTGAGGTTTATATTCCCCACTCCCACCCTGTACATTTTATGCTAAATAGATTTTTTTTTTTTTTTTTTTTGATGTTTAATTGCAAAACAAGCTCCTTTGCTTTAGCGCCCCCTGTCTTGTGTGGACTCTGCCTTTCTTCCAGGCGGCCAGCAGGGATCTATAGGAGAGATGGAGTATGGGGTGAAGGTTAGGGGTAGAAGGCGTCCAGGACCCCCCCTGAAGTTGCCGAGGGCTTTCTTTTTGCCTAGAACTGCTTTACCTAGGGACATCCAAGCATCAGTCCGGTGAGAGGAGCCCATGTCTATGTGGAACATTAAATGCTCCTGGAAGTCAAGATTTTACTGCTTTTTATTCTGGGATCCACTTACCAGGCACCCAGGGGATTAGAGATGCGAATGACCTAGTCCCCAGCCAGCTAAAAAATCACAGAATCCCGGCTGACTATCGGTCTGGACATTGTGGGATTTTTCTGGAAAGACTGGTGTCACCAGGGATCTGGTTCCAGGATGCGCAGATTAGGGCTGGGTGTTTTATCCTTCTCTTTATCCCTCTCTGCAAGGCAAGCTGAGCTCACAGTGCAGGGAGAGTGATGTCTGCAGAGCCTGGCATGGCTCAGATGACGATGTCCTTGACCTCTATGGCACTTGAACAGTTCACACAGCCTGTTCACTCTGTCGGCATGAAAGGCCGAGGAGTCAAGCGATGGGGTCAAGTTAGAGCATCTCTGATCCTACCAGTTGCACTTGCCAAGTGCCTTCTCACTCCCTGTGCCACTCACGCCTACAGGTAGCCTGCCAGAAAGCATCATTACCCCTGTTTTACATACAAAATGGCTTCACAAGATGTCATGGTGAAGGGGGATTTTATTTATTTTTATTTATTTTTAGAGACAGAGTCTCACTTTGTCACCCTCGGTAGAGTGCTGTGGCATCATAGCTCACAGCAACCTCCAACTCCTGGGCTCAGGCAATTCTCTTGCCTCAGCCTCCCCAGTAGCTGGGACTACAGGCGCCCCCCACAACACCTGGCTGTTTTTTTGCCCGGGGCAGGATTTGTACCCACTATCCTCGGTATATGGGGCAGTTACCCTACTCATTGACCCACAGGCACCGCCCTGAAGGGGGATTTTAAGCACAGCAATGAACTCAGAATCCCAGTTTCTTTCCAAATTTGAAACACACAGATCCCCGAGACGGCTCCCCCAGCCTGACCCCGGAGTCCCCTTACAATCCTGGCCGCCTGAATCGAAGGGGAGTCATCTGTTCTCGGTGGTTTCTCAGCCTCTGGCATGTAGTCCAGCTCTTTGAGCTTCACAGATGAGAAAGGGTCTTATATCATAGAAGGGAAAGGGCTTACCTGGGGAACTAGGAGGAGTCAAGCAGAACTTCCAACAGCCTCGTATACAGACAACCGGTGAAGGCAGAACATGTTCCACGGAAAAATAATTTCACAAATCAAGAGGCAGATAGCAAGCAAGTAACCACCAGTCAGGACAGCTGCGGGGATCCCAGAGAAGCAGCCAGCCTTGAGAGGTGGGTGGCAGTGCCCCAAACATAACACTGGTCATAAACAGGAAATATATTACAAATTGATTTCAAGGAGGCGCCCGTAGCTCAGTGGGTAGGGCACCGGCCACATGCACCGGGGCTAGTGGGTTTGAACCTGGCCCAGGCCTGCTAAAACAAAAAAATAGCCTGGAGTTGTGGCAGGTGCCTGCAGTCCCAGCAACTCTGGAGGCCAGGGCAAGAGAATCGCTTGAGCCCAAGAGTTTGAGGTTGCTGTGAGTGCGACGTCAGGCACTCTACCAAGGGTGACACAGTGAGATTCTGTCTCAACTAAAAAAAAAAAAAATTGATTTCATGGCCACATGTTTTGGCTTGGCACCTGTAGCTCCGCGGCTAGAGCGCCAGCCACATACACTGGAGCTGGTGGGTTCGAATCCAGCCCCCACCTGCCAGATAACAATGACAACTGCAACCAAAATAGCCGCGTGTTGTGGTGGGTGCCTGTAGTCCCAGCTACTTGGGAAGCTGAGGCAAGAGAATCGCTTGAACCCTGGAGTTTGAGATTGCTGTGACCTGTGACACCACCGCACTCTACCCAGGGTGACATAGTGAGACTCTGTCTCAAAAAATAAAAAAGGCCACATGTTTTGCTGTTAATTGCAAAGCACAGAATTGGCAATGATCAAGTTCAGAGGCTTTGGCATGAAATCAAAATACAATAGTAGTTCCAAAATATTTAGCTCACCTTCCCATATCCCTGCTCAACACTATTTTCAGAATCAAGTTCAAACTTAGGTTGGTATTCAGGGGCCACCTTGGTTTAGTATTAGCCTGTCTTTCTAGCAGGATTTCCTGTTGTGTATTCATTTACATCCAACCCTCAGCCAAAGCATACTCACTGCCCAGAATGGTGAACACTTTTCTATCTTTTGGCTTTTACTTCTTCTGCCTAGAACACCATTCCTTCCCGAGTCTGCTTTGTCAAAATTCTGCAAGCCCTGGTCCATTTTATTATTATTTTCTTCCAGCTTCTTGAGTGGAACGTGGTAATTGTTTAGGCTTAAGTACTTTTGTTTTCTAAAGCATGTATTTAAGACTACAGTACATTTTCTTTCTTTTTTATTGAGACAGAGTCTCAGTATGTTGCCCTCGGTAGAGTGCTGTGGTGTCACAGCTCACAGCAACCTCAAACTCTTAGACTTAAGCGATTCTCTTGCCTCAGCCTCTCAAGTAGCTGGGACTACAGGCACCAGCTTGGCTATTTTTTGGTTGTAGTTGTTATTCGGCAGGCCCTGGCCGGGTTCCAACCTATGTGATCAGTGCCCTAGCCGCTGATCTATAGGCGCTGAGCCAACTGTACATTTTCCTCTGAATACCAGGGTGATTCTATTCCAAGGGTTAATAGGGAGACCACCATCATTCATTTACAAAAATGAGGTTTTCCAGAAAAAGTCTTATTTTCTTCTTTAACTGAACAGATATTTAGGAGGGTAGTTTTGAATTTCTCAGTGGTTCTATTTGTTTTGCCATCTTTTTATGGTTTTCTAATTTTATTACATTACGGTCAACGATGTGGCATGTAGGATTTCTGCTTTTCTGTGATTTGTTGAGAATTTCCTTGTGACCTAATACTGGATGATTTTTAAGGGATATTTAGTATGTACTTGAAAAGAATATGGAGCAGTGCCTGTGGCTCAGTGAGTAGGGTGCCAGCCCCATATACCAAGGGCGGCGGGTTCAAACCCAGCCCTGGCTGAACTGCTAACAAACAAACAAACAAACAAAATTAGAAAAAAAAAAAGAAAGAAAGAAAAGAATATGTAATATTGCTTTTGGGGATGCAGCTTTTGTTATGGCCTGAATATTTGTGTCCCCCTCAAAGTCATATGTTGAAATCTAATCCTCAACTTGATGGTGTTAGGTGACTGGGGGGCCTCTGGGAAGTGATTAGATGATGAGGGTAGGCTCCGCACCTGTGTCTCAATGGGCTAAGGCGCCAGCACGTACACCTGAGCTGGCGGGTTCGAATCCAGCCCGGGCCCCACCACATAACAATGGTGGCTGCAACCTAGATGATAAGGGTAGGGCCTTGTGATGGGATTAGTGCCCTCCTAAGGGGCTGAAGTATTCTTCCTTTCCACCATGGGGGGACACAGTAAGTCATTATCTATGAACCAGAAAAGTAAGCCCTTACCAGGTACTGAATTGGCTGGTGCCCCGTTCTTGGACTTCCCAGCCTCCAGAACTCCTATCCTCCCTCGTTCCAGAAAGTGTCCTGCTCCATATCCTGGAGGAACTACTAGTACATAGAGAAGCCAGAAAGAATCTGAACAGACAGTTCTTGCGGGGTTTAGATCTGGTACTTTTTGTTCAATCACATTTCTACATGGTTGTCAATCATACCTAAGTCATGAACCCCCCCAGGACCCCAGCAGGGTAGGGTTCGGGAGCTTCTAGATAGCTGAGCATGTGGAGGTTCCTGGAGGGTGGCCCTTCCAGGGAGGAGTGGAAGCCCCTTCCCCCATACCTCGCCTTATGCATCTCTTCATTTGTATCTTTTGTAATATCCTTTATAATAAACTAGAAAGGGTGTTTCTTGTTTATTACTAGAAAGTTCTTTGAGTGCTCCAGCAAATTAATCTAACTCAAAGAGTGCATCATGGAAACCCCAACTTGAGGCTAGTAGATCAGAAGTTCCAGAGGCCTGGACTCTGGGCTGGTGTCTGGCGGGGGTAGGTGGACAGTTTTCTTACCACCCAGCTGAGTTCCTTGCCCACAGCCCAGGAAAAACCTGATATACTGAAAGGTTGCATCAGAGAAAGAGTTTATCTCTCTTTCTTTTTATTTTTTTTTTCAACTTTTTATTTCCAGAGAAAGAGTTTAATTTTACTGGGTACCAAGTAAGGAGATGAGAGCAATTTCTCAAAAATATCTCGCTGAGAATTTGGCAGACTATGGGCTAGGGAATTGGGTCTGCTGATGGGCTGGGGATTAACTCATAGTGTTGGGAAGCAGAAATTATCTCCTAGCACTGAGACAGTTCATGGGTAGAGGATCACAGGACGTGTGAGTCAATTCCCATCTATGGACCATTAGCATCAATTAGTTCCTCCAAATGCAGAGTCAGGAAGGTATCTCAAAGACCAGTTTTAGGTTTTACAATAGCAATGTTATCAATAGAAGTGATCAGGAAAGTCACAAATTTTATGCCAGATGAGGGTATGAGACTCTTAATCAGTAAGCAATTACAGAAAAGCAAGCTATGAAACAATGGCTGGTTAACTTTTAGCTATGTCTATACTTGTGTAGAAATCAGACTTTTAGCATTGTGCTTGGTTTATGGCCTCAGGTCACGTTCATATACAGTTTCAGTTTTGGAGACTGAGCCCTGTGGATCCTGACTCTTCTCAAGTATTGGATTTGAATTAGAGCATACCCTCCTGGTGTCCACTGCTTGGTGTGAGGGGGAAAAAAATCACATTTGGCCACAGAAGTCCTCTTCTGTATTGATGATTGTTGTGGTGGGAGAGGGGAAAAGTTTGGAAATGTTTTTCCAAAAGAGAGCTCTTTTAATACAATTGATCATAGAATGGCATTTTGAGATCAGAAACTGTTCTTAGAAGCAACCCTGGGGAGAATGTGATTCTTCAAGGTTTTGCTTCTCTTCTGTAAAACTTGGTGGCTCTGTTTAGATTTTAACCAAAGATGGTTATCCTTAATGTATCTGTAAGGAAACATAAAGCCTTCAAGGAAAAATCCTTTCTTCCCAAATTAAGTGCACAGAGAGTAATTCTCCCTGATTGGTACATAAAAAAGGCCCGTCTGGTTTTCTCTCTCCCATCAGATATTCATAATAATGATGATGATGTTTTTACTTATTTAGAGCACGTTGTATATCAGAACTCTGCTACATGATTTTCGAATGTCATCACTAACCCTGACTGCAAGGTGTTTTATGATTCCCATTTTACAGATAAGGAAAACTGAGGCTCAAAGAGATTCATAATAGGAATATTGTCCCAGGTGGCTCAGTGGTGAGTCAGCACTGACCCCAGGTCTTTCTGAGACCTCAGCACTGGATCCATCAGCAGTCTCCTACCTCTCCCTGCTGCCAGGGGTCCCACCCACTTCCTCCCGATCAATTGTCCTGAAGCCCCAGCTGCACAATCCACCTTCACTTTCAGGCGTCTGGCAAACTGCAATAATCCATAGGATAAAGTCCAAACTCCTTCCTCACCCTCCACCATCTTCACAACCACCCTGTCTCCAGCCTCATTTCCTCCTTCCTTGTACAAACTGTAGGCGGGGCCAATTCAGTGACGGCTCTTTGCTGCCCTTGGCTGGGGCTCTCTCTCTTCTCTGTAGGACCTGTCCCTTTTATCTCTACTTACCTGAGCCTTCCTCTTTCCCTACAGCCCAATTCACCCTTTCTCTCCCATGAGGACTTTCTTGCTGAGGTCAACTCTCAGAGATCTGTTCCACCCTCAGAATTAACACAGCATCCATCATTCATGCATTTATTCATTCATCATCATTCTGAGCCAACCTTTATCAGGCCCAGTACAGGCATAGGGGATATAGGCATAGTTCTAACTCCAGAATTATGAACAGATAATTATAGTCCAATTTGACAGCTGCGGGCAATGTCAAGTGATAACAATGTGCCAAGCACCTTGGGAATATGGTGATGCACAAGAGAAACATGGGCCTGCCCAGTGCAGCTCACAGCCTGGTGGGGGAGGCCTCCAGTACCTTTGGTGGAAGATGGAAGATGTGCGTGATTGAAGATGGGGCAGAGGCTCGGCTCCTGTGGCTCATGTGGCTAAGGCACCAGCTACATACACCTGAGCTGGCAGGTTCGAATCCAGCCTGGGCCCGCCAAACAACAATGACGGCTACAACCAAAAAAATAGCCGGGCGTTGTGGCAGGTGCCTGTAGTCCCAACTACTTGGGAGGAGAATTGCTTGAGCCCAGGAGTTAGAGGTTGCTGTGAGCTGTGATGCCACGATACTCTACCCAGGGCAATAGCTTGAGGGTCTGTCTCAAAAAAAATAAATAAAAGGTGAAGGTGGGACAGAGGCCAGGAGAACAGTGTGGAGACCAAACACGAAGCCCAGATAGTGGCAGCAGGACTAGAGAACAGGGAGCAGGGATGGTGCAGCTATGCCAAGACTTTTCATATGGAGTGAAAAGTCATAATGACTTACTTCTGCAACTCCTAGGGCTGCTGTAACAAAGTACTGCCATCTGGGGGGCTTACGCAATAGAAATGCATTGTCTCACAGTTCCAGAGGATGGAAATTCAAGATCAATGTGTCAGCAGCGTCCTGCTGAGGACTGTGAGAAAGATCAGCTTTATGCCTCTTGCCTGGCTTCTGGTGGTTTGCTGGCAATCTTTGGTGTTCCTGAGCTTGTAAAAGCACCATCCTGAGCCCTTCCTACATCTTTATGTGGCATTCTGTGTGTGTGTGTGTTGGTATCCAAATTTGCCCTCTTATAAGAACATCAACCAAATTAAATGAGGGCTCACCTTCCTGTTAACTAATTACATCTCTAATAATTCTATTTCCAGTTGCAAGGTACTGGGGGGCTAGGACTTCAACATATGGATTTTGGAGAGACACAATTTAGCCCATAACAGGTGGAGAGCAATGACACTAAATGAATTGGGAGTTACTAGAGGAGAACATTGTAAGAAGCAAAGTGACGAACTCCACTTTGAATATGTAAACTTGTATTAGTTTTCTAGGATGGCTGTAACAAATTACCAGCAACTTGATAGCTTAACTGTGAAAGGCATTCCTTCATAGTTCTAGAAGTTGGAAGCCCGGGCATCACCCGTAGCTCAGCAGGTAGAGCGCTGGCCACATCCCAACGCTGGGGGGGTTGAACCTGGCCCAGGCTTGCTAAAACAACAATGACAACTGCGACAACAACAAAAATAGCTGGGCATTGTGGCCGGAGCCTGTAGTCCCGGCTATTTGGGAGACTAAGGTAAGAGAATCGCTTAAGCCCAAGAGTTTGAGATTGCTGTGAGCTGTGATGCCAAGGCACTCTACTGAGGGTACCATAGTGAGACTCTGTCTCAAAACATAAGAAAGAACAAAAAGTTGGAAACCTGAAATCATGATGTTGGCAAAATTGGCTCCTTTTTTTTTTTTTTTTTTTGAGACAGAGCCTCAAGCTGTCATCCTGGATAGAGTGCTGTGGCATCACAGCTCACAACAACCTCTAATTCCTGGGCTCATGTGAGTCTCCTGCCTCTGCCTCCCAAATAGCTGGGACTACAGGCACCCACCACAATGTCCGGCCATTTTTTGGTTGCAGCCGTCATTGTTGTTTGGCGGGCCAGGGCTGGATTCGAACCTGCCAGCTCAGGTGTACGTGGCTGGCACCTTAGCCCATTGAGCCACAGGCGCCATGCCCTTACATCCATTTCAATGAGGTTTCTCTGGCCACATCTGTTGCCAGAGCTGTCTCGCCAAAAGGATATGTGCTCACTGGTCCCTGTTCTGCTTTAAAGACTTGTCTGAGATTGTAAATAAAGTCAGTCAAGGCTCAGTACCCATAGCTCAGTGAGTAGGGTGCCAGTCACATACACTGAGGCTGGTGAGTTCAAGCCTGGTCCCGGTCCTGCTAAACAACAATGACAACTGCAACCAAAAAAATAGCTGGGCATTGTGGTGGGCGCCTATAGTCCCAGCTACTTGGGAGGCTGAGGCAAGAGAATTGCTTAAGCCCGAGAGTTTGAGGTTGCTGTGAGCTGTGACGCCATGGCACTCTACCAAGGGAGACACACTGCGACTCTGTTTCAAAAAAACAAAAAAAAAACAAACAAAAAACAAAAAAAACCCCAAACCAAAAAACAGGTCAAAGATACAACCTTTGTTTATTAAGAAAAAATCTATAAGAAAAATACATAATGGGGATCTGAGTTTCTGATGGGACCAGCTACCAGAGACAGAGGTGCTGGTTTCTTCAATTTTTAAACAGGGTTAAGAAGAAAACGGGGACTTTTTAAAAGTTCTACTAGATCTTATCTATCAATGAGACATTCAACAAAACAAATACTGTTCATGATATTAAAACATCATCTTCGTAAGGGCAAGAAACTTATTTTGTGACTATGGTATAATCTGCTCCCATAAATTTAAAAGCACTTATCATTAGCTATTAACAAGAGACTGGTTTCATAAATTAAAGTTCCCTTTAAATAATGTAATACTATGCAACTGCAAAAAAGGAATAAGGAGAATCTCAATAGTCTGCTAAGGACTGGAATCCAGGCTTTATGGTTAGATGAGAAAAGCAAGATCAAGTATTTATGATCTGCTACCCGTTATCTGAAAAAGGGCAGGGGAGTTCCAGTTCCAATAATGGCAGAGTAGCTTGTACTAGCTTTTCTGCAGATAGAAGTTATAGAATCTGGTAAAACAGAGTAGAAGCTCTGTAAGTTGACTACCCACAGGACTTTAACAAATCAGTCAACATACAGAGGTGGTCAACATAAGGAACTAGGCCTTCTGTACTGAAATGTACATGTGGTGCATGTCCAGTCTATGAAAATTAGGCCAATTTAAGGAGGTGGTCAACTATAGAAATTCTATTGTATTATAAAAACTATTCAGAGGTACTAGAGAGTGGCCCAAAGCACACAAAAACTGAAAGGGGATTTTACTCTTGGAAGAATATACCTACACAGAGTGAGATATGTATTTATACAGCTTTCCCCACACAAGGGTACTCTCCAGTCCAAAGCACAGGACAAAGTCAGATGACGAACAGTGGGTAGCTTGAGGTGTTAGAGGATTCAGAATGGCAGAAAATTGAGGAAGCAAATCCCATAAAGGAGGAAGCCTCAGAGGGTTAGTGACTAAATTGGCAGGTAAAAGTTCCCTCAAATTTCTGCCTGACTCCTGAATAGCACAAGTGCAGGGGAGACTCTGAGTTCAAGGAAAAGCCACAGCTGGATGATCAAAAGATATCAGCAGAAACCTCAGCTGCTGGCTCCTGCAGTGGAGACAGAGTTCAGAATTTTGAGTTTAATCAAGCTGGAAGGCTCTGTGAATACCTTAGGCTGTTTATTACCCCAAAATGGTCACGTCTTCAGAATTAAAAATCTATGTGTCAGGATAAAGGAATGTGGCTAAGGGAAGAAGACAAAACTGAAACAGATCTGACCTAATGAAATGTAAAACTAAGCCTCCACAAATTCAAAGTGACTGGCTAGTAACTTAACTGCCTGATAGAACAAAAGTCAACACTCCTCAGAGGATATAAACATAATCCTGAGTCTCTACAATATATTATCTATCACATTCATTATCTAATAAACGTTTTCTAGCTATGAGAGGAAAGAGACAAATGTGACCAATAATCAAAAGGAAAGGCAGTCAACAGAAACAGACCCTAAGATGCTGGAATAAGCAAAAAAGAACTTTATGGAAGCTATTGTAAGTTCAAGTCCTTAAAGGGAATGATGGTCATAATGAGTGGTGACAGATTGACACTGTCAAAAGAGAAAGCAATTATTAGAAAGCAGAATGAAGATTCTATAAATGAAAAGTATAAGCATGAAATAAAAGACTGGACTGGATAGACTTAACAGGAGATTGAAGATGAGAGAAGAAAAGGTTAGTAAATTTGAAGACAGATCAATAAAAATCAAATCCAAATAAACAAATCCTCAGTGACCTGTGGAACCCTATCAAATGGTCTAATACACATGTAATTGGAGTCCAAGAAAAAGAATATATAAAGAATTGGGGGGAGAATAATGGCCAGATTGTCCACAAATTTGGTAATCACAACAATTTTAAAGACCCAAGAAGCTCGAGCAAGATGCAAACAATGAAAATCACACAGATGCACATCATAATTAAACTGTTGAGAACCAAAGATGAAGACAAAACCTTGACAGCAACCAGAGGAAGAGAAGACAACGTGTATAGGGGAAAAGTTATACTAATACTAACTATGTTTCGCTTCTTTTTTAAAAAAGCCAAAGAAAGAACAATGCGTGTGTGTGCTCGTAAGTGTGTGTGCGCGCACACACACAAAAGACTTTAGTGATGGGAACATACATATTGAGAGATGCTTAAGAGACACATCAGCCATTCGCAATGTATAGACCCTTGTTTGAATTCTGATTCAAGCTGTAAAAAAAATTTATAAGCTAATGCAAGGTAAAAGGTAAAATGCAAACACAATTAGCTTCCATGATTATGATTTTGTAAACAGTTTCTTTTCAGACCTATATTGATGTATTTAGAGAAGAGATAAATGATGTATCTGGGATTTGATTTTAAAAGAATCTGGGCTGGTGAAGGAGAGAGTAGATGGAACACAGAGAAAGAACATTGGCCATGAGTTAATCATTTAAACTGGTGATGGTACGTGGTGGTTCATGATACGATTCTACTTCTATATAGACTTGATATTTCCCATTACAAAAAGTTTTTGAAAAAGTGTTTAATCAACCTTGCAGGGATGCACATTGGAATGACAAGCACTAACTTCCTCACGTTGTCCCAAACGCATACAGATGATTACAGGGTACTGACTAAAACAATATGCAACCTTCTGGGAAGGAGAGTTTTCTTTTTCTTTCTTTTTTTTTTTTTTAAGAGACAGAGTCTCACTTTATTGCCCTCGGTAGAGTGCAGTGGCGTCACACAGCTCACAGCAACCTCCAACTCCTGGGCTTAGGCGATTCTCTTGCCTCAGCCTCCCGAGTAGCTGGGACTACAGGCGCCGGCTACAATGCCAGGCTATTTTTCTGTTTTGCAGTTTGGCCGAGGCTGGGTTTGAACCCACCACCTTCGGTAGGTATATGGGGCTGGCGCCCTACTCAATGAGACACAGGCGCCGCCTAGAGTTTTCTTTTCATAGCTAATGTGGATCTCCATTCTGCTGCCTATAAAAATGAATTTATCTTTTGTCCTGGGTTCATTTTTCATTTGTCATGGACTGTGATCAACGTAAGCAATGATTCAAGACAGCTTCATTTTGAACTTTCATGTATTTTCTTCCATAGGCCATTTACTGAATGTCTCTCTTTAGTTAAAAGCTTATTAAGGTTTAAAAATACTTAAGAATGATGAAAACCATATATTGAAAAATCCCATTTCCTGAATCCATTTCCCGTCTTATAAATTTCAAAACGGACACAGGAGTTAGTTGGTAATCTGGTTACCTGCAGGCTTTCTTTGATGTGCTGGCTTCCAGGCTCAGTGTGTGGGTGTGCACTCAGGGCAAGCCTTAGGAAGTCTGGGAGGACTATGAGAGGAAGAACTTTCATGCCAAGGGTAAAAGAGGAACTGATGTAATGTCCTGGAGAGATTTCACTCTCCGTTCCTGCTCAGATCTTTCGGAAAAATGCAGGAGGGTGACAGTGCTCTGGATAATCCAACTCAGATTTTACTTTTGAGTCAGGATCCAGGCTGAACTT
The DNA here is from genome assembly GCA_963573935.1 of Arctocebus calabarensis. Lineage (NCBI taxonomy): Eukaryota > Metazoa > Chordata > Mammalia > Primates > Lorisidae > Arctocebus > Arctocebus calabarensis. The sequence goes on along the minus strand of CAUYON010086101.1, from coordinate 37,763 downwards.
AAGAGGAACTTGATTTATTTATTTCTCTGCAGACACCACTCAAAGAGGAAGTACTTGATGAAGCTGATAACATTAATGGAAGAGAACTGGATCTGAGGGTATTTAATTCCAGGCTCCTGGTGGTCTGGGTACAACCACTGTCAAGGCTGAAAGGCCTGCAATGAGACCTTCCAAGCTTTGTTTCAATTTGCAAAGCAGCGCCCACGTATGGCGTGGGCTATGACGTTCCTACCCTGCTGCCTGCTGCCTCTGTTATTATAAGTTGGCAGCAGGGTATGGAAACTTATGAGACCAGAGCCGTCAGGCAGAGAAGCTCCGGACACAGGAAATGCACTGAGCGGACAGTGGGTGCATTAAATCCCCCAGATGTAGGAGTCTTCTGTCTAAAACAAGAAGATTTTTTTGGTCTGGCCTTGATGTCTGGGTTTGTTCTTGGTGGGTTGCCCAGCTGGAAAACTGGGAAATTATCCACATTGCCCTCATTCTGAAGGTCTTGATAGGGGAGGGAAATACACAGGGAAGAAGGAGGAAAAGCCACACATAATTAGTCAGTGTGGGCAGAGAAAGATGGGAGGAAGACAGACCACAGACTGGTTGGGAACTGTCACAAAAGTGTTTTCTGATCCCAAACTTTTCTCTTTGTAGACCTTTGTTGGACACAAATAATCCCTTCTTACTACCACCAGCCCAGAACAAATCAGGACTTTATAAATGTGAGATGCATATTTACAAAAAAGGTTTGATTTCCTTCTTTCCTTTTACTTATTAGAAATGTTTTTCTATTTAACATTCACCTAAATTCAACCTAACTTAATCATGTTATAAATAATGAATAACCAGTGAAACTCTGAAAAAAACAAACAAACAAAAAAACCTGTCTTTGAAGGAAGTCATGGGTTTTAACTGGGAAGTTTCCAGGGGAGAGAACAGGCTAAGATCAAGTTTGGATCTCACATGCCAGATCACATTTCCACCATCACGCTTTCTCGGAGGCCCCTGGAGGAGTGTCAGAGCAGTCAGTTGGGGAGATGCAAATCTACAGGCCACACAGGTCACTCTCACGCCAAGGCCCACTGTGGTTCGCATCCTTTCAGAAGAAACCACATTTCAACACAGTTTGGGAAAAAATTAGTGGCAACTATGAATGATATAAAAAGGTACACAAAAGTTAAAGGCTGTAAGTCTTGAGGTGGAATTCAAATATGTTTCATAAACACACTCAAATTTTTTAACTCCTATCATGAATTGAATTGTGTTTGCCCCAAGAATGTGACCTTACTTGGAAAGAGGGTTCTCACAGATGTAATCAGTTAAGATGAGGTCATTTCAACCATCCAACACAACTAGTGCCTTTATAAAAAGTTGTTTCGGACGTAAAGACAAGCACACAGGGAGAATGCCACGTGATGATGAAACCCTCCAAGCCAAGGGATGCCAAAGATTTCTAGCAAGCCACCAGCAAGAGGGAGAGAAGCATGGGCGACGTCCTCATTCACAGTCCTCTCCAGAAGCCAACCCTGGGGACGCCTTGATCTCAGACTTCCAGCCTCTGAACTGTGTTCTCATAAATTTCCATTGTTTAAGCCACCCAGCTGGTGGTACCATGTCACAGCAGCCCAGTGAACTAACACACCAGCCCTACTCCTTCTCTGTGGGTAAACCTCTGTGAGGTTCGGAGGCCTTCCACTGACCCCATGTGGTTTGTTCATCTCAACAAGGTGGCATCCTCCCTGAATTCCCTTGTAGGGCCGGAGAAGGGAAATGCCCTAGTTTGGGGTGGATGATTCATGTATGTTTGAGGTCACCAACAATCAACCCTATGTTAGCTCCTAGAGTTTTATAAGCATTTGATGAAAGGAGCTAAGAGAAACAAAATGGGTAACTTGTAGTATTCTGAGGCGTAACCTTCATTACTAGGTGCCAGGCAGGACTGCCTCCAAATGGGTGACCTTTACTAGCGGGTCAGCACAGAAAGTGTGCGCAAATCTGCAGATACAGAAGGCTTGCTGCTCCTGGCTGGGGAAGTCCTGCTCTTCTCAGGCAGCGTAGGGGAGTCTCTTTCCTCTCAATACAGCAGCACAAAAGAAGTGAACAAAGAAATCAAGGGACGAGGCCGGGCACAAGGGCTCAGGGTTGTAATCCTAATACTCTGGGAGGCCGAGGCAGGTAGATTGCTTGCTTGAGCTCAGGAGTTCAAGATCAGCCTGAGCAAGCCCCCATCTGTATTAAAAATAGAAAAAATTAGCCAAGCATTGTGTGGGTGCCTGTAGTCCCAGCTACTCTGGAGGCTGAGGCAAAAGGATTACTCAAGCCCAAGAGCAATGGGTTTGCTATGAGCTAGGATGCCATGTACTTTACCCAGGGGCAATGGAGTGAGACTGTCTCAAAAAAAGAAATCAAGGGATTGGATTACAAATGAGCCAATTAGGCCTGTGGGGGTAAACCTCTCAATCATTTATAGGGACTGGTGACACAGTGGCACAAAGAGGCTGAGGGAAAAAAGGGGTCAGGTGGTCTTTCCCTAGGGATAGAAGGAAGTTTTTCAGAGACTTCCTGCCTATCTTGGGAAAGTTATTCATGCAGGTTAGGGATCTCCTGGCTCTGAAACTTCTGGCTGAAGAAAGCAAACTAGCCCTAGGGCTAAAAGTAGGCTTCAGGTCACCAAAGGAGGCAGGGAGGGTGAGGAGGCCCCCAGTAAACAAGACAAGGTGCAAAGTAGCCCCTTTATAATCTAGTGCCTCCCACATTTGCCACAGCAGACAAATGCTGCCATAGGGGCAAGGTCAGGAGGTCAAAGGTCATGCTGCCCTGGGCCCTGAAATTCAGGAAACAAAGCCAGAAGCAAAAAGGACCTGTGAAAGAGTGAGGTGAGGCCAAGTGTTAAGTGGTGCCTGGAGGCTCCTTGCCAGGTAGACTAAGAAGTCAAGGTCTGGGCTTGGTCTTCTGGTGGGATGTTTTAGTACCTGCTACCAGATTTGAGAATCACAGTCTAGAAAGATCTAAAAAAAGATTAATCTTCTAGTTCTTCGGCGTGACAGGCGATAGCCAGATGATGACCGCAAAGGTTCCGAAGGGGTTGTGGAAGACCAACCATGTGCCGGGTAATGTAAAATGCAAGCAGTGCTCACTTCAGAACAGGCTGTGTTCTGAAACTAATTAAGACTGGCACTTTAAAAGCATTTTCCCACAGAAATTATAGTACAGATGGTGCCCGGTTAATCCATGAAGGTGTTCTAGGATAATGGCGTGGGAGGAAATAGGCCTTTTCTATGTGATGCATAAACCTGGTGTTTGCACAAAGTGTGTGCAGTTGCAGTGATGAGAACGGTTAAGCAAAATGGGCATGGGAAGTAAGAACAAAACCAAGCACTGTACAGCGATGTCAATATACTGAACACTACTAAACAGCATGCTTAAAAATGGTTCATGGTAAAGGTTACTTGAATTTGACTCCAATTAAAAATTTACAAAAAAGTGGGAAAAAAAACTAACCAAGGGGTAAGAAATAATGAATAATTACAGTGTATAACATTTACTGAGTGCCTGCTGCCGAATAGGTGCTATTTTTAAGGGCCTTTTCCTTACTAATTCATTTCTTTTCTTCCTATGAGATAGACACTGTTGTCTTCCTTCTTTTAAGATGGAGACTGAGACACACTGAAGTAATTTACCTAAAGTTACAAAGCCAGTAAACTGAGGAGCTGGGATTTGAACCCAGGCCGTCTGGGTCCACAGCACATACGTGTGCTGTTACACTGTCTGGCTCTGCCCCATATGATATGGCTAAAATACTCAGCGAAGACGGCAAACCCCAGTTGATGGTGTCCTTGACACTTCATCCTTAACATCATCCCAGCAAGACTAGAGAATCAGGGTGGTTTATACGACAACCAGTGAGAGGATGTGACTTGAGCAGCTAAAATTTCCAATCTCTTTGGTTGCCGAATCAGCAGCGGTCACCAGGGGCTGGCTTTCCAGGGGTGATCTACCCTGAGGGGCCGGTTCCCAGGAGGGTGACAGCCAGTGCCGCACTCGGAACCCGCGTTTCTTACAGGATGGGAGACTTCCCCCATGCTAATCCTGAGACAGCCAGTCATCTGTAAGGGTTACTTCAGCCCAATGCAGTGTAAGTATTTCCTATCATGAACCACAGATACTCTTCAGGGTCTCATAAGTGATCTTTCGACTTTGTTCAAATTTAGCAGTAACACATGCACCAGCACTGGGACCTGCCACACTGTACCTCAGTCAGGTGACCTGCAAATTGCCGGGGCGTCCAAATCTCCATGACGCCTACTCAACTTCCAGGCACTCACCCTACTTTCTGGCACTTGTACAACAAAAATTTATAAAAATGTTATTTTGGTCTGTTTATTCACGCTGCAATGAAATGAACACAGGCACTGGAATCAATCCCACCTGGGTTTAAATCTCAGCTTTGTGACTGGGTTTTCAGGCCTGGTACTTAACTGCTCTTAACATTTATTTCCTCATCGATGAAGCGGAGAAAATAATATTACTTTTTTTATAGGGTGGTTATGAAGATTAAATGATTTACATGTTTTAAGAGGTTACAACAGAGTTTAGCACACAATAAGGACCCAATAAATGTTAGCTATTATTTTGTTGTTATGAAGTGAATTCATATACCTCATCTTCTTTAATTATCTCATTAAAATTGTATATGATTTCCTTCCTCCAAAGTAGTCTTTGGGCACTTGGGTTTGGTGATGGTGGTGGGGTGGGTGGGAAGGGTAATATTCCCCTCAGTAAAGCAATCATAGAAATAAAACTTCTGTGGGTTAGCATGAAACACACCCCACCCTCCCTGTTTCCCGCAAAGAAATGATTTCTCTCTACTATCTGGGCCATCCCCATGTGTTAGATGGAAGGAAAATTGAGATAACAGTATTTCCACGCTTAAAATTTCTCGTCACCGCTTTGCAGTTCATGATAAAGAGCCGCCCCAAAGCAGAGCTACCACCTTAACCCTTTCTAATCCCATGTCAGATCTCATCCAACATGATTTTTTTTATAAACAAAAATAAATAAAAACACGTCAATTATTTTATGTAACCTACACTAGACAATAAAATCATCAGGTGAGTTCATATTTGTTTTTTTCTCTTAAAACTGTAGCATAATTACAAGTAATCCAGCAACCTCTCCCGCCCCAAATAAATAAGAGCTGGGAGTATGTGGGGGGCAGAAAAATTGGATTGGGAAGGGTTAAAACTGCTGTCCTGCTATAGAAATAATCAAAGCACTGCTCGTGTCAACAGTCTCAAATTAAAGTGATTAAAAATCTTTCGGATGGGGAACCAGAGGGGCAGGATTAAAAAGCTGACATTGTGGAAGGGTCCCCCGAAGGGGTGGTGGGATAAAGAGTGCTTGTTCCTTCTGACTACAGACTGTGGCACAGCAAAGTTTGACAGGTGACTCTGTCCACCTGCCTGTTCAGAGATTTCAGCTCAGGAGGGAAGCTTATTTTATATTATCCAATGTGCTTTTAGCGAAACACTATTCAAGTAGTTCCAACATCAAAGGACCAGTGGCCACTGAGTATATTTTGGGGACAAAGCCTTTCTTTGGAAAGGAGCTAAAATCAGTTCCTCTCGACTCCACAGGATCTAAAAGAAACCGATTTTAGAACCTAAGTTATCAAAAGAAGTTGCCAGTACAACTGCATGTGACAAAACAAATTTATTTTGTTGTCATTTGCTGGTCTGATATTTCTAAAGATAATCTGCTTTTTGGTTTTCATGAAAGAAGTAGTGTCATTACTCATTTTGCCTTTCTACATAACTACCTACCTCCCTTTTAAGTCGTATTACGCAGATATGAGTCATAATAGTCAGAGAAAAGAACTCTGCTTAAACTGAGCTTTTTATTATGAAATGAACGAATGACACTACTTCTTGGTTGAACTATCGAGAGGGTCAATGTTATCAGACATTCTTGATAGATGAGAAAAATGAAGACAGAAAGGATTTTCTCCTATTTCTGGGCAACACAAGGCAGGACGCTGTTATGCTTTTCTGGAGTTTAGATGCCCAAAACCTTGAGGGTACAGAATGTGTCTTATTTGTCTTCGTATCATCAAGGCAGACTCAGGAACCCTGGATGTAACACGAGGATCTGAGAGTTGTAGATGGCTTACAGACCATTTAGTCTAAACTACCATCTCACCACTGGGAAAACTGAGCCAGAGACATAAGAGACTTTGCCCTCATGATTTGTTGCAGCAGAATGGAGGATTAGAAACTGGTTTTCTGGCTTCTAGATTCCATCCTTTGAAAAACTTGTTATGCACATAAACACCCTTCTCCTCGTAGTCTAGTTGGGAGGGTTCTGGTCTATACCTGTTGTCCTGGTTTACTTATTAATGGAGCCCTGTGTCACTGCCATGAGGGTCTTCATATAAATGAGAAATTTTATGGTTAACCTAATTATATAACTTCATCCTCTCTTCCCATAATTATTTAATAAGGGAGTGAAAATACTGATTTTCCTAGAAGTAGGGGGTAATCTGGGAATTGCTTTGCAGCATGACACGATCTCAGAATAGAGTACTTACAAAGAATGTTGACAAAAGAAAGAGTTTGAGTAAGTGCTATCCTCCTCCTCTCCTTTAAGGGCATAGAGGGGAACCTCTGTGCTAACATCACTGCTACGGGGATACTCCAGAGGAAGATGTGATTTCACTGTAAGATTTAAGAGGGTATCTGTGGACAACTGGCACTTGATTGAGCAAGACACATTGTATTCTGACATAAATTCCTAGCATGAAATTATGAATGTCTGAACTGTTAAGCTAGTGGCTGTCATTGGGTAAAGTCACAAGGGGGTTGAATGAAGCCTTGTGTCTACACTTGACCCTCAGTGCACCAGGCTGCTTACCAGTGAAGTCAGACCCTGATCCATCTATCCATCCATCCATCCATCCATCCATCCATCCATCCATCCATCCATCTATCTATCTATGTCAGGTTGATAGCAATGTGAGTTGTTTTGGGCCAACATACTTTGATATGGTACCATATCTTCAGTAATGTAAACTAAGTCATGGAGGAAGCAATATTTGATATGCATAATTTAACAGACTTTTTTTTTCAGGACCAGATCTTTTAGTATATTAACATGTCCACATCAATTATCTGTTATACTTTGCCAATAAATATAACAGTATTGATTCCACAGAAAATTCATCTTTTCCTTTTGGTGGTGAAGGAAAGGAGGGAGGAGGTGTCTGGAGGTAGGGAACTTGTACCGATCCGTGTACCTGTCTGCTTGGTGTCTTTGGCATCAAGGGCACTCACATATACCTGAAAGCACGAAGGTAGGAGGCAGCCTCTGTGCCTGAGTGGTCATCCTCCCTGGATTCTACCTGATAAAGACCCATACTCTCCTTCTTACTGCATGTTCCTGTCCCTCTGAGAGCATGCACCATGCTTGAATACAGAGAGGAGGACACGTAGTCTCTGATCTTGCTTCCTAGACATTAGCTTTAAGTAATGGTCTCTAAGAATGTGCTATTTTAAGAGCTATACCTTGCTCAAGGCAGAGCTAATTGGTCTGCAGGGCGATGATGGGACAGTGCCCTCAACCTTGGCCTCATTCTCTTACCTACTGAGCTTACCACCAATGAGATCATGATACCTGAGAGCAAACTCATGACAGCATACGCTGTGGCACATCTGTATTTGGTTTGAGAGCAGCTCTCCCAGATTTCTCTACTGATGAGCTCCTGCAAATGAGAACACCACCACATACTGACTTATGAGTCAAATCAGGCCCAGGGGAAAGGAGGAAGGATTAAGAGGAGGTCAGACTGTAAGTCCCCATCCCCCATTCACATTCAGGGATACTTGTTTTTTTTTTTTTTTTTAAATGAGAAAAAGAGAGAGAGGGGAAAAAAAAAAAAACCCATCAAACGTCTTTTGTATCTGGAAGGCAGGCCAGGTAATCTATTTCTTGCCTTAATGTCAAGCTTCAGTAAACCCACCTCCTCCTCTCTGGAGTGGCTGCTGGTCATTATGCAAGCCGGAAATGTACATGGCAGGAAGAGCTAAAGAACTGAAAACTGAATTGGGGGAGGAGGGCAGCTGCTGAAGTTAGCAAAGGTAAAGCCAGGGGAGAAAAGGACGAGGGGAAGGTAAGGAGCATGCACAAAATGCTCCTGTACCTCCACCATGGAAGTGAGAGGCTGCTGAGAAATGCTTTGCTGGCCTGGAGTCAGGTTCTCTTTTGTCAAGTGTTAAGAAAACAGAAAACGTCTCATTTTTTAAATTTGCGAACAACAAAACAAAAACATTAGTCCTGTTCCAGGGGATCATCCATCAATTTAAAGATGTGCCCCTGAGGCACCAGAGCTTTAATCCCCCAATACTCTGAGTACAGGTGAAAACTTACTAATGTGTGTAAATCTGTTGTCTGACTGATTTGGGCAGGAGGATGTGGACATCCTGACCCTCAGAGGCACAATCCAGCAGGGAATGCTGCTATATACTCAGCTGTGCAGGACAATAGCTGTGCAGGACAATAGCGTTCAGAGGTAGACTCCCATACCGACTATGTCCAGGGCCTAAATTCAGTATGGCTTGGTGGTTGGCTGGTTATTTATGCATGTATGATTATTTATCTATTTATGAGTGAATGAATGATGCCAGTCTGTGTTGCCCAGGCTGGAGTACAATGGCATGATCATAGCTCACTGCAACCTTAAATTCCTGAGCTCATGTGATCTTTCTAAATAGAGGGGACTATAGGTTATGTGCCACCACACCAAGATAATTCTTAGATTTATTTTTATTTTTATTTTTTTTCCAGGCCGAGGCCAAGTTTGAACCCACCACCTTCAGTATATGGGACCGGCGCCCTACTCAATGAGCCACCGGCACCGCCCAATTTTTTTTTTTTTTTTTTTTTTTGAGACGAAGCCTCACTACGTTGCCCATGCTGGTCTTGAACTCCTGGCCTCAACTAATCCTCCCATCTTGGCCTCCCAAAGTGCTGGGATTATAGGCATGAGCCACTGCGCCAGCCTGGTCTTCTGTTTTCTACCAATGATGACTGTGACTCACAAAGGAAGAGGCGCAGCTAGGACATCTGAACTCAACGGAGCACTGTGCATCCTGGAGCCAGCCTCTTTTGGTGTGTGATGAAGAAAGCTCCCCCCAACACCTAGTTCACAGGTGTGGGCTGTTTTCCTTTTCTCCCAGTATTTATTAACCCCTGCTCAAAAATCTTCAGCACCTCCTTATTACTTTCCTTTATATACCAGAAGTCAAAGTTCTTCACATTCTGGTTCCAAGCTAAGCTCCTTAGAATAGCTCTGTAAGGGCAAAATACTGATCACTATGGACGGGGAGGGCTTGCAGGAAGACATTTGTTTAATTCTTGCTTTTTGGGGTAGGTTCAAAATTTTTCATAATAAAAGAGTAGGGAGAGAGAATATAAGCTCTACCACCCAAGTCAATTGTCATCTGACTGCTCCCTATTCTAAGGCCCTGCCCCACCTTAATGTCATTTTCTCTGTTGCAATGTTCTCCACGTCATCCTTGCTTATCAGAACCCTGCTGTACTTTTACGTATACCCATCTGAGTGCTTCACTTACGGGCTGAGCTTCAGAGAACCAAGATTGTATCTTAAGCATCCAGGTATTTCCCCCAGAGTCTTGTACATAGTAAGCAGCCAATAAATGTTTGCTTAATGAAAAGTGAATTTACACACATCAGAACAGATGAGCTTGTGAACAACTGAACCTCCTGGATGCATCTAAATCTCAGGTAGGGAAACAGAGCCTCTTCCAAGCAAGTACCTTCTTCGTGGTTCTGATGCAGTATGACCTCTGGCTGAGTGTGGATAGAGTTTCCAGGGTGGAAGAATGGTGAGAAAAGAATCCGAGGTTTCCTCTGCTTCAGGATATGCTGAAGGAGTTCATAGAGCACATCTCCTGCAAAGGGAAAGGACAGAGAAATAGGGAAATGGGACTTTTCTTTTTTTTTTTTTTTTTTAGACAGAGTTTCACTCTGTCGCCCTAGGCTGGAGGGCGGTGGCATCATCCTCTAGCTCACAGCAACCTCAAACTCCTGGGTTCAAGAGCTCTTTTTGCCTCAGCCATCTATGTAGCTGAGACTACATGCTCCTGCCACAACACTCAGCTAATTTTTCTATTTTTAGTAGAGATGAGGTCTCACTCTTACCCAGGCTGGTCTGGAACTCATGAGCTCAGGTGATCCACCTAGGAGCCACCTTGCCCAGCCGAAATGGTGATATTTTTTTCAGCAACCATTTATCAAGCTTTAGCTGTGTGCCTGGTCTTGTTCTGAAGGTACCATGATGAACAAAACAGGCAGGCTCCCTGCCCTCAACGGAGCTCATGGGGACAGGATGGAGCCCCTGAAATTCACAAGGTCAGAGCCATGTGGCTTTAAAAAACACAACCTTTTTGATGATTATAGTAATATACCAAAAAGTTTTTAAAATGCAGAAAACCAGAAAGAAAACAAAAATCACCTACAATCCCACTGCTGAGAGAAAGGAGCCCTGTTCACAGTACCTATAGCTATATAGTTTGTTTGAACCAGCTTTTAATAGTCTAATATACTTTCTTACCTCCACATTAGGTTTTGAAGACTTCTCTACTTTACCAAACTGCTTTAGTGGCTGTATAGTAACGACCTATCAGCGGGTTATACCAGACTTTACTGGAAATTTAAATTGTCCCTATCATTTGGCGCCCTGGCCAGCTCAGTGGAGCTGGCGGACCTGCTGCCTCCTCCTTGGCAGTATTGGTGCTGCGGCAGCCAGCTGAAGAACCAGCGGGCTCGATGACTGGCAAGGAGGGGGACCTCCAACCCCCACCGGAGGGTCCAATAGCCAAAAAGGCCGGACAACTGCCAAGGAGTCACCTGTGCCTTGGTGTCTCCTTCACTTTGCACTTGGGACTAAAGGTGGAACCCCCATTTCCTATGCCTAGGTCAGTTTCATGTGAATTTCCTAGGCCTCAATTCCATGAATGAACTGTGTCCATTCATTGGTGCATTCATTCACTTTGCCCCAGAGGGGACTGTGTTCGTTCAATGATACATTCATTCACCTTGCAAAAAAAAAAATAAATTAATTAAAAAAAATAAATTATCCCTATTATTGCTATTATTTTTGTGAAGATATCCTTTTACATTTATCTTGACTTGTACTTTAGATTGTTCAAATTAGAATTATGAAGTCATTAAGTATGAGCATTTTTAATGTTTAAATGACGACTCATAGATTCTTCATAGAAAACTTTCCTACAGAGAAAAATATGCCTTTTTCACCAACCCCAATACCAGGCAGGAAAAGAATATAAAAAAAAAATTCGCAAGTCCAGTTAGAGGTGCTAACTATTGGAGATGCTCTATAAGGAACTGGCATATTCTGGGAAGCTTCCCTCTTTTAAAAATACATACAGGCACAGCTCCAGGGTTCTCCAATCTCTAGAAAATCATCTTGAGATGTCAGTCCCCAGAGGATGGCTGGTGCTGGGTTGGGGAGGGACTCTCTGTTCTGATATATCTGGTATTTGAAGTGTCCACTGAGTAGTTAATTAGCAAAAAAACTGTCAGGGTCTTGTCCCACCCCTTTGGCTCAAGTTCAAAATGCAAGTGGGTGCCTCAAAACCCATAGGGATGGGTGGTTGATCTTTAAAATATCACAGGCCTCTAACTGTCCCCCCACGCCCTTCCCCACACGCAGACGTGCAGTCAACAGTACCAAACAATAGGCTTTTGTCTCTAATTTTAGCCATTTTTAACAGATAATGTTAATTAACAACTTTGTTTAGCTGCATATTTTGGGCTGTAGATATTGCTATGTTATGTTTTCTTTCAAACTCAGCAGGAACTAGAGAAATGCTTCGTATTAACTTCCTCCTTTCTGCAAACCTTCAGTCCTCTCCGCTTTGTACAAATGAAGTCCCATGGATGTGCCACCCTGAGTGAGTTTTAGGGAATCTAAGGGAATCCGGTGTCTCTGACTTTGTTCCATCCTCTACCTTTGACACGTGGTTGCGACTGGTGCACCTTCTGCCCCTACTTGCTAATATGATTAAATAAAGACTTCAAAGAGCTGTGGACATCATGTAGTTGGGTATTTTATTAAAAGGAGATGGGTGGGAAGATGCAGAGGTGTCCCGAATCACTTTTCAAAACGTTATGTTTAAGGTAGAACCGTGGCCCATGTGACTGCATTTGCGAGTTGGGAACGGCTTTGGAATCCACTGAATCCAAACCTAGTAGTCATGGTGATGCCTCTGATGAGGCGGGAAACGGAGCCTGAAATACAGTCCTATTTTAATGATTCATATTTTAATCTCATACAAAAATAAGTCCCTAATCAACACTTTGTTTCTTTTGCTTTAGTGTAATGTCTTCCTGAACTTTTCCTGATTTACCCGGCCTCACGCTCACTGGGTTTTAATCCTGTGGGTTTGATCAATGCTTTATTTTGGTAGTTTGCAGAACAGAAAATGAAAACATTAAAAAAATGTGTTCCTGATGATTACTATTACTAAAAAAAATGATCAGTAATTAGCGCATCCATCTTGGAAGGAAAGCCAGGAAATATAAATTTAGTGTCTGGGGGTGGGGGTGGGTGGGCAGGCTGATGTGGCAGTGGGGAGTGCAGACGCTGCCTGGGTCGGAGTCCCAGCTCCTCCTCACCAGGTGACCTTGAGCAAGTCCCTGAACTTCTCTGCACAATGTGAACAACAGCATAGAGCGTTAAAGGACACTAGAGCAGGGTGGGTACACCTGCTACTCCCTGGGCCCCTGCCTGGAGAAGCTCCCTGGTGGGGCAGTGGGCAGGGTACTTTCTGTCCTGTGTTTTCCTTCCTCCCCGTATTAAGAGACAGTGAGGCAAGATAGCAGACCAGTGACAGTCTGTGCTCCAGAATCAGCCTGGCGCCACCTCAGCCACATCCCTGACCTTGTCTAGGCCACAGTTTCCTCATCGATAAGATGACGGTGTTGACGGCGTCCACCTTGTAGGATCATTGTGACACTTCAATGAGGTGGCCCATGTGATAAGCTCATCACAGTGTCAGGCAAACAGTAGAAGCTCAATAAACGCTAGTGGCTGCTTTTACCAACGCCACCACTGCCAATGACAGGAGCGTCATTGTTACTACTGACATTATTAAAATGTTTTAGGACAGACAGTTGTGCAGACCTGTAAGGAGGTGTCACATGGAGAGTGGGGCAGGAGTGTGTCAGTCGTGGTCATTTGATGTTGCCCTGTCAGAAAGGGCACAGAAGGCTGACCGAGGCCACTTGCCTACTCTCGGGCTCCCTGGACACCTTGTCCCTATTTGAGGCCTAAACCTACAGGAGGGCAGATGTGTGCTCCACTCTACACGTTTCCAGGCCTTCTCAGTCTCTCATCCCTGGTGAAGCTGGTCTAGGGAACAGGCGGAGGTTTCTTTCCAAGTATGCAGGAGAAAGTTGGGGAAGGGTTAGTCCCTCGGACGCTGCCAGTTTCTTACCTGAGCCTGTTAGGAGATTCAGTGCAACAGCAGAAATTAGGTACCATCCACAGGGGACGGCTAACAGATGGGAACACAGACCTGAGGGCTTAGTGTGGCCCTAGCTGAACCAGTCCATTCAAGGCTTTTTGTTTCCTCAGCAACCAGGGACTCGGTTGGGGAACGTAGCTGGTTCTGCACAAACACATCCCGGGGGGTGGGGGGGAGCAGAGACCCAGCTTCCTGAGCACGTGCTGTGAGTGTGTGACTGGTAGTAATAGAGTAGGTCCAACAGAATCTCAGACCTAGAGAGGATTCTAGAGGTTTCTTAGATAGAGTCCCCTGCCTCCCCTTCCAACAAGTGGCTTTGGCTGAGCACTTCCAGTGATGGGCAGCTGGCCACAGCAGAAACCACTTTTGGATAGCTGAGCTGATGGAAAGTTCCTCTGTTGAGTTGCAATCTGGCTTTCCCTGCAATCCCTATACGTTGGTTCTTAGTCCTGCCTTCTGGGCAACACACACCATGAATGTCTACAATAGGTTTCTAAATAAATGAAGATGCCCTCCCATCCTCCCCATCTGCTGTCCATTTGTTCTCTTCCCATCTTCATATACCCAGGGGGCCACATGGCAAAAGTAATATTAGCAAAAGGATCTCTAGAGTAAAGAAGGTATTTGCAAATAAGTTGTATCTGCCTGCCAAAAATAAAAAGCGTGAGTCATAGCATTGTGTATCTAATTTAGCTGATGACCACTGGCTTAATTTTGAAGGGCACTTTTCTTTTCTTTTTTTGAGAATAAAGCCTCAAGCTGTCACCCTGGATAGAGTGCTGTGGCATCACAGCTCACAGCAACCTCCTGGGCTCAAGCGAGTCTCTTGCTTCCGTCTCCCAAGTAGCTGGGACTACAGGCTCCCGCCACAATGCCTGAGAATTTTTTGGTTGCAGCCGTCATTGTTGTTTGGCTGGCCCGGGCTGGATTCGAACCCGCCAGCTCAGGTGTACGTGGCTGGCACCTTAGCCCGCTGAGCCACAGGCGCCGAGCCTGAAGGGCACTTTTCAAATAATTCTTAGCCTATTTGATTCTTGCAAATCTCTAATCCAAGAAAATAAAACTTAGTGTCTGGTACCAACTAGTGCTTCTTTTGTACTAAGCAATGGACTCAAGGCCTATTGGTTAAGGACCATAGCTTTTGTTGGTTCCTGCATATATCTTCACACATGCACATAGTGCACGTGTATACATGAATATCTGTGTGCAGAGGTAGATTTGGCATGAATGAGGTTCAGGATCGTGAACATGCACAGATCCCTAGGAGAAATCCCAGAAATATTTGTATGCCCCCGATTATAAGCTTCAGGGCCATAAAACCTATCCCTCATACACGCACACATACTCACACAGAAACAAACACACATACAATTATGCATTGGTGATCTTGATGTGAAAATCCAGGCACCTACTTTGAGAATGCTAACTTCTATTATTTTATTGCAATTTGTTTCAAATGAGTAATTGAGAGCCTGAACAACAATATTGTTGCAAGTTGCCTTGTCAATCTTACCTGGTCTCTGAAGACCAAGAAGATACAGATGTTGTTTGGCCAGAGGCTTTAAATTTACTTAGGTTACTTAAATTTAGAGGAAAGAACTTGGGCTCTGAAGCAAAGCAGTCCCAAATTTGAATCCTGGTTCTTCTACTTGTCAGCTGCATTCCCTGAGGCAAACCATTTTTCCTCTCTGAGTCTTAGTTCAAGGCTTAGTTCAGTATTCTTGTGTAGAAAATGACAATAAGGCCACAGACTTGGCAGGACAATTGTAAGGACGAAATGAGATTATGTGCATCAAGCACCAGCTCCATGGTGGATGGTATCTCTTGGGATTATGATAATTATTAGCAGATGTGTCTCCACAAAAATCTGGCAAACACTGTTTCAAGACTTTGCATTTAAAGCACATGCTTACGTTTTACAGTCACATTGATGCGTATGGAATATTTTTTCCCCCAGCTGACGTCGTTTCATACAGACATTTCCAGTGCTCAGTTCTCCCTGTCCCAGTCCCACACCCCCCATTCACGGTTGCATCGCCAACCTCTTTCTTTGGGTTTCTCCCCTTTAGCCCGGAACCAGTGTCAAGTTTCCTGCCCCCACCACACACACACACATGGCCCCTCCTTGTTCTCATTTTCCTCTCCAGGTGCTGCTCCTGTTTTCTCCCCCATCACAGACAAACTTCCCCGGGGAGCCATTCAACCCTGTGGTCTCCACTCCCTCACCTTCCACCCTTCTCCATCTCACTCTCACCAAGGTCACTTCCTTGCGGTCAAATCCAAAGGTCACTTCCCTGCAGTCAAACACCTGGGGAACTGCCTGACCTCTTGGCAAAATCCCTAGAGGTGATTAGGACCTCTCCCCTCTGTGAACACTCTGGCTTCAGAGAGTCCCACCTGTCCTGATTTTCCTCCCTCCTCTCTGCTCTTCCTCTTTCAATATTATGGTTCCCCAGGCCTCTCTCTAGTCTTGCTTCTGGGACAAGCTCATCTACTCCCATGACTTCAACGGGCTTTGCTATGCTAAACCTGCTCCAAGGGCATTTCCTCTGAACTCCAGTCCTTCCTCCTGGAGCTCCTACAAGCACCCCACCTGTAATGCACCTAACACAAAAGTCTTTATCAACCAGACAGTGTCCCCTAGTTCAGTGAATCATGCTGATCATGTCAGAAACCCGGGAGTGATCCCTAACTCCTCCTCCTCTCTCATCTAACATCCAAGACCTGTGCACTCTCCCTCCTCAGTGCTGAGTCACCCCATCCCTCAACCGGCCTCGCTTTACCTCAAGTCGCCACCACTGCTTCTAGACTCCAGCCGAATGGATGTCCCACTTCCACTGTCCCACCTCTGCACCTCGTCATGCCATACCTCTCCTTGAAACCCTGGATGGCTTCCATTCATCTTTAAAATAACATAAAATCCTGAACATGACTTGCAAGGCCCTACAAACTTACTGCAGAAATAATGAATGAGTGAGTGAACTAATGGCCGTCAAGCTATAGTGTAGTCCACGATCTTTACCTTCCCTGGTTTGTTCAGCTCATCCCACATTGAGGGTGGTTGGGGAATTTCCAGTTTTTACTATTAGAATTGCTAAGGGCATCTTTTTAATTTTTCCCCCACCATTGGATGATTTCCTGAAGACATTTTCTTAGAAATGGAATTATCGATGAAAGGGTAGATTAGTTTTACGGTTTTATTATACCTTACTCGTTGTCAGAGGCTTAGTGTCATCTGCATGGCTACCCAGAGCCTCTCCCAGGGGTCTCACAGCTTTGAACTTCCCTAGTGCAGCAGGTTTGAAGAAGACCTCCTAGCATTCACATTTGCATTTTTCAGGTGATGATTTGCTATGTCCATATCCTTGCATGTAGATTAAATTTGCTAACAGTTCTCTCTACTCTTTCATTTTTATTCAGAGATTTTTAGTTTCCTTCTAACTGATTTAAAAGAAAAGTGTTCTTGGTATGGGAGGAGCACTTTTAGATGTGTATAGAGTGCTATGTTGCTATGTTGTTTCATTCTGTGATGGGTTTGGGATGAAGCCCAAGGCCTCAGTTACTGCAAGTTTCATCATGAATTCAGCAGTGACAACACCAGGGCAGTCATAACCTAGTGGATCCCACTGTGCCCACCACATGCCTGTTCCTGGAACGGGCCTGCTTTGTTTTCTGCCTCTGCTTGACCCTAGCTACCAAGTATCATCAACCCATTTTTGTAGGTGGATTGAATTACTCACCTTTTAAAATTTACTACGAAGTACCTTCTGCAACCATAAAAATAAACTAGGCTTTTACTTAGGAACAAATATTTGAAAGTCAGCTTAAGATTTATGTCTTTGACACAGAGACCTTGAGAAAAAGGGGACAGATTGCAGGAAAATTTGAGTATTCTATGGAAGACAAGAACAAATCATTCAGAAAATAGATACAGTAGGACAATGCCCTTTGGACAGCTAGACATACAAGATAAAGTGAAATAAATAAAATAATGAGCTCTGGAGAGAATGTAAATATTATGGAATAAGATTTGCTTTACCAAAGGAAGCACTGCACAGTTTGTTTTACATATGTTCTCATAACGTCACCCGTGTGACACAGAGAGACTACTTCCATTTTACAAATGGAGGAGCAGGGTGCTAAGAAATTACACGCCTTTCCCATCAGTGACTTACCTAAGTTTTTCTCTGACGTGTGATGATACCCATTGTTTTTTTTTTTTTTTTTTTAGGCTTGGTCAAGAACTCAGTAAGAAAAGAGCCAACTCCGAGTGTCTTCAGTCACAGGTCATTTGAGGGCTGCTACTTCCCTCCTGTGCCCCAAATCCTTGAGTTCTGTAACTTATTTCTCAAACAGTCACTTGACACTCAATCTAGCTAACCCCCTCCCATTGCTTTATAGAAATCAATAGGCAAATTGGGCCAAGGAACTCTATGTCAGTAAAGACCAGTATTCTCAGTTTAGCTTTGAAAGGGAATATTACCATACTTGACGAATATAAGCAAAGCATCCAGACTCAAAAGTGCTGGTAGACTGGAAAGGAAAGAAATAATTTGGAAAATCACACTCTAGTCTATGAAGGGACTTCAGATTTTAGTATACTAAAAGCTCCCAAATGGTTAGCAAATCTTTAGCGCACTTTTGCTGAATCGAATCGAAGGTACTTAGAAGATAGTACCACCTTTTTTGGTATTGATAGAGAGTGAGTATAACATGGGTTTAAATGGATGATAACTTGTGGGTTGTTTGTTCATCTAAAATAATGGGTACATAAATCTATCCCACCTGAATGTGAACAGATAACCCTACATGAGAGTTAATATAAATGCCACCTATCTGTTCCTTCCTATCAATGTGTTTTCTCAGAGACTCAAAGTAGTCAAGTGATCCAATACCTCTCTGAATATAAATCCCTCAAAACCATTTAATGTGGTAACTGCCTGTTAGTCCAAGGACAAGGTAAAATTAATTCTGTCTAGGTGAGGTTTTATAAAATTCAGCTCCCTTTACATTTAGTCTTTAGCTCTGCAAATGTTATAAATCTGTCAGCTTCCTATATCCTGTGATTAGGAGACTATTTTAAAAAATGCCCCCTTTATCTTCAAACTGGAAATATTTCTGAACAGAGAGCACATAGTTGCTTAATAAATATTATAAATGTTCCTTGCTTTAGTCTAATGGTTGAAAATAGAGGACTCTTATCCTGGACATGGAAAAAAAAAGAAGTGTAATTTGTGAAGTTGATCAAAGAATATGGCATTAAGCATTTGAACTTTAGCCATATAAATATTTTGGTTCTTTATAACTCAGTGAGTCTAGTTATCGCTTTTCCACATTGGCGATCAGTTTTTTAAGGAATGTTATTTCCATATACAGAGAGCACAGTTTTGGGTAACCCCAGACAGGAAATAAGGCTGGGCGGAAGATTCAAGCATCCTTTCACAGGACGGGGCATCCAAATACTTTTGTTTTATTTCAGCAGCACTATGACTAGTAAGAAGCTACTACTTTGCTCTCTCTACACAGCAAAAAAGAGTCAAAGGAGGGCCAAAGGAAAAAAATTGGGTGAAGTGTAAGTTTCACAAGGTATCTAGATCAAAGGAGGGCCACGTATTTATTCACTTCCTGTAGGGTGGGGGGTTATAATGGTCACTAGAAACTTACCACTGTTTCAGTGTTGAAGTTGGACCAAACTGTTAAAGAGTCAAGGGAGCTTGGGATCCACAGGGTGAAAATCCCAGTTTATGGATAAGAAAAATATCTGTAGTGAAGTGATGTGATTTGTGAAGCGATGCCTGTAGAACCCAGGCCTTGGGACATCTGCTATACAAACTCCTAAAGTAGACAGCCCATGTCATAGGAAACAGCAGCAAATGTTACATCTCAGAAATAAAAAAGATTTTCAACCTAGATCTTGCCCCTGCCTGAGGAGAATGGCTACAATTTTCCTTCCTCACCCTGCCTGGTGGCCTCGTCGTGAGACGAGTCTTTTCACCTCCTTCCTGGTTCTGTCTTCCAGTCCCTCCGACAGTGCTCCTCTGTTTTGTGATAAGTTGTCCTGTGGTCCTTGGCACATATTGCCTTGAAATTCTGTTCACAGCTTTCTGGTTGACCCCTTCGTTAAATTACTTACATTATAAATTCACCTGTTTGCCCAGCTCATAAATTATGTCACGGAGTTGATGCTCATCCCTATGATTCCCGGCACTGGCCTGGCTCTTGTTTCAGTTTTCCAGCTGCAGAACAGGAACGTCTTCTTATGGGTCCTGGCACTGCTTGGCCCCCAAATGAACTCTTACCACTGTTTCCACATCAGCAACCCATCTTATGCAGCCACTTTGTGCATGAAGTACTGTTATCCTGGTCTCACTGATGCAATTCTGGATCCAGTGCCTCCCATTAGGACTGTAGCAACTGTGTTCGAAATCACTTTACTGCCTTTAGTGACCCAGTGCATCTACCCTTTGCACCGATGGCAAATGTCTGTTCCAAAGTAAGGGCTCCAACCATACTCTGCTGACCCTAACTTTTTACTTGTTTCCCTTCACCTGCAAGATAAAACCCAAGTTTCTTACCTTTAGTACTCTCAAACGAGTTCATAACTCAAGCAATACATATTGAGTGCCAACTGGATGCCATGCCCTGTGCTAGGCTCTGGGGACCTGGCCGCTTAACAGGACACACTCCTTGCTCCTCCTGAACTTTCTATTCTGGTGTAGGAGGCAGAGGGGCACATAGTCACGCGCAGCACGGTGTGTGTGGAAGGGGACAAGGGGGAGCCGCACCTAACCCAGGCCGAGGGGGGACGGGTTGGGAAAGGCAGGCAGGTGGGGTGGAACTGGGGATGCAAGGATCAAGGTCATCCAAAGCCTTCCGGGAGAGTCAACATGACCTGAAACGTGAGGAGGCATCAGACAGTGAGGGCGGCGGGGGGAGTGAGGTGGAGAGGTGTCCGGAGAGGAGCGGCCACATGCGCCTTATCTCGGAACTCCTCTTCCACTCCTCTCCCAGTTCCTCCTTGATACGCTTCCTCACCTCCCTCCTGTTTACCTTTCAAAGTTTTCAAAGACTGGCTCCATTGCCACGTCCTGGAGTTTCCTTTGACAATGCCACTGGAAAGTCCTCTCCTCCCTGCGACCTCCTTGGGAAATGCTCAGGGAGCGAGCATCTCCCATCACCTTGCAACGTTCCGGTGCCACGGCGGCAGCTGGCTTTCCTGCCTCCGCCGCTCCTCCGAGCCGTTCTCACCATCACCCGAATACCCGAGGCTGGCACCGTTCCAGCTACCCTCTGCCTACTCAGCCCTGCCCTTCCTTCTCTCCTGAGGCTCACCCTACTCGGCGCTCTCCATCCTTCAGCCTTCTCTGGCCTTTAGGGGTCCATGCCTTCCTGCCTCCATCTATCTGGACAGTAACTCCTTGAGAACGGCACCGTCTTCCACAGAGCCCACCCCGGCAAAGATCTGACAAAGTGGCAAAGAACTACTGACAAGCTTTCACGTAGCTGTGTTTAGAGCTTTGAGCGGAGGGAACCTCGTTTCATAAGTAAAGTTGAGAGGTCACGGGGGAGAAAAATAAACCAGCAATAAAAAAGGAGCACCTGAGATACGATAAAAGGGAAATTTACAAAGATGTGGGAGAAAAGCTGGCCAAGGTCTAAGGCAAATCAAGTCAAAACCCATGACTCCGTTTGCCTTTTCTGAGTGGTTTCGCTGGAACACAAAAGAGTTGGGTTTTTTCCTTCCGCATACAGAACTCTGTCTCTCTGAGTATAATACCTCTGAGTTTCCACTGGAGCAGAAAAGGGAAGTCTTCTGCAATAAATTGAATGGAATTATTTCAGATAGTTTATTTATATGGTTGTTTTACAGTCCCTTTTTGTGAGATTACAGAAAGAATCGATGATTTGAGACATAATGTTTCAGGTATGTTTGTGCCCCATCTAAAAACTAAAAAATTACTTGTTTTCAGAGTTTGTTTCAAGTTTCAGTAACAGCTCTACTTTGGGGCAAACTTCCCCTTTAACATTTCTTCATATAAACGGTCTGTGGCAATTGGGAAAAGCAGGGGGAGATACTGGGCTATCGCTTTATCTCCGCTCCTGTAATGAGGGACGTTTCCTCATGACGGTTGGTTTATTAACTTCTGGCAGGCCTCCAGCGGTAAGTAAGGGTTGAACATTGTCAGGGACTGTGCCAAGACCTTACGCAGGATCCTTGCCCTTTGTTAAGAGAAAAGGTGCTCAGCCAGACAAGCGACAGCAAAGTTGAGGGCCTCTCGGGACTCTAATAACTAACCCCTCGAGAGGCCTACACTTGAGACCAAAGTTGGCATATGTTGTTCCCAGATAGCTGTCTTGCAAATAGCCACAGGCTTTAAGAAATGAAATTCAGAAGCACATGTGAAGTCTTTTCCATGGTGGGTAACACACTCTGCAGGGACAAATGTTTGTTACTGAATTAGACCTTCCCACGGGGTCTTACTTTGCCAAGTCTTCTAGTTAGGTAAGCCTGAGGAAACCTCCACAGGTATTTTTTTTTTTTTTTTTAAGGATTTCTACAAACTACAAGGTGCATTACTTTTAAAAAGTCAGTAAAAAGCAAAAAAATGTCCTCCCTGCAACCTGAGAAAAGAAATAAGTCAGTACTTCCAAAGGAAATCTTAAAGCCCTAGGAGTTATTTCTAAACCTGCCTTGGTACCAGGGTCCTCCTGTTTTTCAGCCTCAATCTCCAGTTCCAGTTCTCCAGTTTCACTTTCCTTTCTTCCCCCTTTACCTCAGCAAGGTCTGTTCCCCTTCCTCTCCTGTCTCTGGTTGTTTTTTTTTTTTGGCCGGGGCTGGGTTTGAACCCACCACCTCCAGTATATGGGGCCAGCGCCCTACTCCTTTGAGCCACAGGTGCTGCCCTTCTGTCTCTGTTTTTAACGGAGCAGTTCACAAGCTACACTCACTCTCAGGGTTCTCATGTAGCTAGGTCTTCAGAATCAGGGGCAAGGGAGAGAGAGAGAGGCCTGGAGTGGCATTTTCTTGCCTTTTTTTGCTGTTATAACTAAATTCCTGAAGTCCCCATATGCTTAGATCCTAAGTGGATTACCTCTCCTAACTGTAAAAAAAGTCTCCCCTTGATCTGGAAATCCTTCCTCTTCTCCCCTCACACTGGCTCCTGTCAGTGGAATCTTCTTTCTCCTAAGCTGTCATCTTCCTTTGCTCGTGCTGACCTCCTGTGGAGATTTTTGGGCGGGGGCAGGGTGAGGGGTGGCAAAGACCAACCACAGACTAACAGATTTTCCAAGCTGAGCATGCGTCAAGAGTCCAGACTCTCACCTGAATGAGGAGATCGATAGCGAAAGTCCTCTTTGGTCAGCAGCAGGAGAGCTTTGCCATTCATTTCAAACGTGTTGCTGTCAATTGGCCTTAAAGAAAACTCATTTTCAGCCCACTTGAGCCACTGGGCTACGTCATCCCTGCTCCAGTAAATTGGCTGCAAGCCTGTTGGAAAGAGAGCAAGACAGAAAGAGAGAAAGAAAAAAGGTCTTGTCAGTTGGACAGTTGGAATAAAGAGAAAAGAGCTCTGAATAGTTAACGAAATTGAGTTTCCATGTCTCAAGAGCCCTTATTCTCAACTCTAAGCCCCAGGTTAAAACTCCAGCTTCGTAAATACTCAAGTGTGCTGTCAGATTAATTTTTTATTTAGAGGCAAAATCAGAAAAAGATCTTTTTGAGGAGATGGTAGGTCTCAGGGCCCTGCCCTTTGTGGCCCAGGCCCAGAAACTGTCTTGATCCTAGGTTTGCTGTCTAGTGGCCCTAGGCACCCAGGGGGGCTCAGGACCAGGACACATCTCAATGTGCTTTGGGGGGGGGGTTCTCAAATCAGAGCTGATCTGCGGTCAGCCCAGTGGCCTTGTGAAGTCACTGTGTTCCAGTATTGGGCCTGACCTTCTGGAGCTGCCAAATAATGAAATGTTCCCTGAAACTTCTTCCAGGAAGAACAATTCGCTCAGCCTCTGGGAATCAAAGGGCAAGGTAAGGATAAAAGGTCTTCTGCCTTTTTCTTCTATTTGTCCATGTTACAACTTCAAGTTGGAGTTAGACTCAAAGTGGACTGGAGGGAGGCATGGAGCGAGGCTGAGAGGGTGGTTCAGGGAGGCATTTCTAGGAGCCTAATGGTGAGTCTATATTTTTACTTTATTGAGCTATTGTAGGAAATCTTTGATATATCATTCAAGTGGTTAGAATAGTGGTTCTTAAAGTGTAGTCTGGGAGCCCCTCAGGGTTCCCAAGACCTTTGCAGGGCATCTATAAAATAAAAACACCTTTTATAACAATATTAAGAGATTTTTTTTTTCCTTTCTCACTCTCATTCTTTCTTGAATTTTCTAGAGGCTACATGACATGTGATGTAACAGAATGAATGAAGAAACAGATATGAGAATCCAGCTTATTAAACATTAAAGAGACTTGCAAAAATATGTAACAATGTTACTTTTCTCACTAATTTTTTTGTTTTAGAAAATATGTTTTTGAATAGATATTGGTATTACTATATATATGGATTATTATTTTTCAATGAAATTTAAAAAAATTCTCAGTTTTAATTTATAAATGGTAAATATAGATGGATAGAACTCATATAAACAAAAGCTCTTGGGGATCTTCGATGATTTTTAAAAATCAAAAGGGATCCTGAGACCAAAATGTAAGAACTGCTGCGTTAGAAGAAGCTGGACGCTCAATAGAGTGTCATTCTCTAAAATCACATGGTGTGAATCAATAGTTCAAATAGTACAATGGAATCAGTGTTTGCTGAGAGGAGCTTTAGTCTCTCAATATAAGTTACTTAAACATGCTAAGGAGACTCCATCACTATTTTATTTTTTTCTTTTAAGAGACAGGTTCTTGCTCTGTTGCCCAGGTTAGAATTTCTTTCTTTTTTTTTTTTTTGAGGCAGAGCCTCAAGCTGTCACCCTGGAGAGAGTGCTGTGGCATCACAGCTCACAGCAACCTCCAATTCCTGGGCTCAAGCGAGTCTCTTGCCTCCGCTTCCCAAGTAGCTGGGACTACAGGTGCCCGAACAACACCCGACCATTTTTTGGTTGCAGCCGTCATTGTTGTTTGGTGGACCTGGACTGGATTCGAACCCACCAGCTCAGGTGTACGTGGCTGGCGCCTTAGCCTGTTGAGCCACAGGCGCTGCGCCCCCCAGGTTAGAATTTCAAAGCATCAGCCTAGCTCATAGCAACCTCAAAACTCCTGGGTTCAAGCAATCCTCCTGCCTCTGTTTCCTGAGTAGTTGAGACTCCAGGCATTCATCCTAACACCTAGATAATTTTTTCTATTTTTAGTAGAGAAGGGGTCTTGCTCTTGCTCAGACTGGTTTTGACTTCCTGAGCTCAGCGAGCCTCCTGCCTCGGCCTCCCAGAATGCCAGGATTACAGGGGTTGAGGCACAGTGCCCAGCTCCATCAGCACTTTATGAAGTCTTGGAGAGAATCACCTTTCATCCTAAATCAGGCATGCCATGACAAAGGACAGTCTGGTCTCTTGCATGGTTTGCTCTTCCTCTTTGCTGGAATGGAGAAAAAATGACTCAGACACCCTGGAGAATGTGTATGGCCTCTGGGCATGACTGTCAGCTCTGTCCTCCAAGTGGCTCCTTTGCAAAGTATAGTTTTGAAGAGTGGTAGCTGCCTTCCTCTACCCTAGGGGAAGTCCTCTCAAAACCAGTCCATCTTGTAGGGCACTACAAAAGAACTACAGGGCATTGGAATAATTAGAGATGGTTATTTAAAGGTTTTCTTTGGTTTTTAAGTTTTATGATAATTTTTTTTCATATAGAAAAATAGCAGCATTACAGAAAAAGAATGTGTAGGATACTATTCCTGCTCTATGATCTGTAGAATGAAATGTGGCCACTAAAGGTTTTGTTTTTGACTCTCGACTAGGCCAGACAGCGCTGCCTATTTAAAATGGTCCACGGCACGGGAGGTGCCCGATCCTTTCCAATGATCTGGAAAATGCACCTCTGGTGTCACAGTGAGGTAGCCATGGCAGCGAGGCTGGCTCATCAGAAGCTCAATTTTTGAACTGGTAACCCCTTCAACCTTACTTCTTTTCCCTGCCGGTGGGTCACCTTTGACCAGAAGCAGCACTGTCACCTCTCTCCTTCACGGGAGAAGAATGAGAACAGCGAACCGTGAGGGTCCAGGCATGCTTCGCCTCTGAGGGTGCCCAGAGCGCAAAAGAGGTTCAGTCGGAAACAGGAAAAAGTCTAGGGTGGCTTATTGGAAATGCGGGTGCCAAGGCAAATACAGAACCGAATCCCACTCGGGAGGGGAAACGAGAGTAAAATGCTGAAGTTTCTGCAGAGGATACAGTGATGCGGAAGGAGGCGGGCGAGAAGGGGGTGGGGGACGCAAGTTGTAATTTGAGGTTCTTTCTATTCTATGGAAGAAAATACTCATGAGTAATCTTTTCCCTAAATACAAGAAGAGTCACACACTCCTAACAGCTCTGCCGGTTCAGAACAACAGTTTCTCTTTTCACTTCCCATTAATCTCTCCCACAGCCCAGCCCCTGAGGCAGCCAGGGCCACCCATGGAAACCCCCTCACGAGGAACCGGTGAACGCTCTGGGCTTGTGTACAAAAGGGACCCAGTGAGTTACCGGGAAGGCTGCAGCAATCCTAGCAGTCACACGAAAAGTGATGCTGACAGAGCAAGCTCCCTGCTGCAGGCCACCCAACAAATTCATCAGAATCACTGCTCTCCAGTTAGCACAAAGGGAGAAGGTGGACACGTTCACTGAGCTGGAAAGAGGCTCGCTCAACTTCGGTGTTCAAAGTCAAGTCCCACTGCGATTTCCTTTTTAATTCAATAGAATAAAAAGGTTGTGGTGGAGGATGTACTTTGCAATTCTAATTGAGGAGGAAAAAAAAAAAACAAAACTCTTTTCCTTGGAACCTAAGGGCTCTCAGACCTAGAGTGTTACTGCAACTAAGTGGAATAGAGCCTCGTACATAGAGGCAACTCTGGTCTAATCAGGACAATTTAATTTACTTGATAGCCATTCATCAACCACTTCTACGCACCTACACTGTTCTAAGCACTTGATAAATATTAGTTCATTTAACTGCATGCTCACATAACAATATGAGATAGGGGTTCAGAGGAGGAGACTGAGGCCCAGTGCATGTAAAGAACTTGCCCAAGATGGCATGGCCCTAGTAACAGGGAGAGGTGAGCCTGGAGCGCAGGCATCTGGTTCCCGAGGCTGTGCTCTTTCTTGTCTAGCGCACTGTGCTCACCCAGGCATTTCCCATCCCCATCCAGATTTCAGATTGGCTTTCCACATCTATCAGGGGTTCAAAAAAGACTGAGTGGATTGACTCCTACCCATCTAAGACTCAGATCTTAGAGGCTTTCTAAAGTTACCAACATACTAAAAATATGCAAAAGAAAAAAAAATATGTAGATCCCCAGAGAAATAGATTTATAAATGGGAGGAGGAAGGAGGTGTGGGTGGGACTCTGCTTTTAATGCATTCAGGAATAAAGCACTCTCTTCACTGATGCTTCGTCTTCAGAGCCGTCTTATCCGGCTCACAGCTATGAATGGGACAGAAGATAAATGGGCAGGATGATGGAGGATAGCCTGGAACTTGTTTTATACCTGTCTCTTTCAAATTTAACTCAAAGTCAAAGACTGTAGATGTTAATGACTACTAGGAAAAAGAAAAAAGGGAAGAGAGACCATTAGTCTGTACCTATATTGTACGACTCCCTGTGCATTTAACAAGCCTGTTGAGAGCCTTTTACTAAGACGAGCATTTTTAATGCCAATTAATTTCAGAGAATATTTGACAAGAATTTTGTACAGAGGAAATGAACTATTATAATTAAGAAAATTACTAAGATTTCCACTGCACTTTTTCCCCTAAGTGGGTCTAGTTTGTGGTGTTATACCCCTCAATAATACACCCAGAGCCTTAAACCTTCTTCTGTTAATAATATTTCTTCAATTCTATGTTCAAGGGGGCAGCCACATTTATCAGTACTTTCATACCCTCATTTCAGACGTTCTGAGTTATGTTTAAACTAATGATGAAAAACATGTTGGGAGTCAGGAGCCTGGATCTGCCATAAATTAACATTTGATTCTGGGCAGGTTGGTCAGTTTCTCTTTGCCTCAGTAACTTCATCTGCAAAATGAGGAAATTAGAGTATGTGATCTCTATTCCCTTCAGGATTCGACACAGTCAATATAATCCCATTTAATTTGAATTTTAAAAACCAAAGAATAGAAACAGCTGGGACCATTTTTAACAGAGTGACTCCACGCTCATGACCATGACCTTGTGATTTTGTTACGTCCTGAAGGATCTTCAGAATCATAGAAGATGAATAAATGCTTATGAGTGTATTACTTGAATTCTTAGGAAAGCTGTAACCCAGCCACGGCAATAATAAACATATCTGCTTGCATGTGTATGGTGCTTGGGAGTTGGTTAGATGTTTTCACATGTATTACCCATTTAATTCTCCTAAAAGCCCTACCATGTCCGTGGTATTTTCTTTTCAGTTTAAAAGGTAGTGCTCTCATTTCAGTTTAATAGATGTCATGATGATGACACACAGCTCGGAGCCATCAGGTGACTTTTCTGGTCTGAGCGATACCCTGTTCAAGCTCTTCCCCTGCAGCTGTCATTTGCCAGAAATCCCTGTCATCCCAAACTTTCTGTATCAACAGGACGCTGCTGTAGATTCTACAGGTTGGAGGACAGAAACACAGAGTGTGAAAGATGGAAAACACCTCAGAGATGATCTGGTCCAATCCACACCCCATTTTACCAATTAGGAAAATGAACCCTGCAAAAGTTAGGAAATTGAATCGGTATCAACCTGTCCCAGGTCCCCGCTTTCCAACGTCCCCAGTTGTCTCATAACTTGATTCAATGACACATGATAATTCTGTAACCCTTGACACAGTGAGGACAGTTATCACTTCCGAGCTTAGTCATCTTGCCTTCAGTTTAAACGTCCTCAGTTGGTCCAGGTGTAACTCCTCCACTGCAGCCTGTGGACCCCCACCAACTTGCCTGCCTCCTCCGCGGAGCCACCCTGGCACCCACTAAACAGGACCAGCACTTCTGATAACAATATGGAGTGCTTACACCGAATTCCTGCACTGATTGCTGTTCTCCTTTGACAGGTAAGAAAACTGCAACACACATAAACACAAGTGGTGGTGCTAGGACTGGGATCCCCAGGGCCTGATTCTGAAGTCTCAACTCTGAACGCCTCACCACACCGCTTCTCACGTTGCCTCCAAATAGTAAGCACTTCCTTGTAAGCAAGCAAGTGCTTGCCAGGTGCTGGGAACCTTCTAAATGCTTGCATATCTAACTTATTTATCCCCACAACAATCCCGTAAGGTAGGAATGATCACTACCCCCATTTACAGAGGACAAAACCAGAGCACAGGGAAGTCAAGTGACTTGGCCAAAGACACACAGCTGACCTTTGGGAGAACTAACATTTGAACCTAGGTAGTCTGGCATAAAGTTCACATTATTAACCATCTGCCTCTCTAAACTTATAGTGTTTTGGCACAACATCAAATTAAACCCACGATTTAATTAAAGGAAGAGAACAGTTTCGCAGTGGGTAAGCATGTAGGCCCTGAGCACCAGCATGGATTCTCTATTTCCCAGCTGTATGATCTTATACAGGTTACTTAACCTCTCTGTGTCTCACTTGCCTCAACTGAAAAATGGGGACAACTTTAAACCTACGAATTAAGTGCCACTGAATCATAGATGATTGTGCTTTTTAAACTTCCAGATGACATAAAGCTAGTACAGAGTAATAGTATAAAACTATACAAATGATGAGATAAAACACAAAGACTAGTGTCTGGCATGGAGCAATCATTTAATAAATAATCAGCTATTATTTTTTTACTATTGGTCATTATTACCATAATCATTTTTATCATCTTGCCCTACTCAGCACATATATTGCTAGTACTCGGAGCCAAACTGTGAGAATGCATGTTAATCAATATTAAATTTCATCAATGATAGTTTTAAACTATGATTCCAGCCCCCTGCAGTCTCTCCAGATTGACGTCTATTTTGAGTGTCATCTGTACTCTGTGCTTTCATGTCATCGGCAGCTTTGATAAACTCTGTCACAAATTGACAGGTTCCTGACAAAATGCTGATCAGGTAGGACGGAATGGGAGCACTCTGGTGACACACTAGCCACCTCCTTTCAGATGGATAATGATCAAGTTACTGGCTCTTTTGGGGAAGAGTTGTTCAATTATCAGTCCATCTAAATACTCTGGCTTTTGGACGACATTTTCTGAGCTCATCTATAAAGGCAACATTAGAAATCCAATGAAAGGCCGTGCTGATGTCCTGAAACATAATAACTACAAAATTGACAGTGACCTTATTGAAGAGGATGAGGACAGGGTGGCTGGCTCTAAAGTGATAATGTTTTCCTATGTTCTTGTAACTTATGTATTTGAGAAGATGTCCTGAATTTCATCTGGAAGTTCTACCAGGTTAGTTATTTTAGTCCCTAAATGCACCTCCCCCCCCTTTCTATTCCTAATATCAGGTAAACAATAGCTCATGTTCTTTCTTCTAGTACCACTTCCATTTCCCAGAACCCTGAAGGGCCACTGTCCTTGGTTTATCTTTCATTCCTGTGCGTTCCTCACTCTAGGGCGTCCTTTGTCTGGGCCAAGAGCCTTGAATTTATTTACAACAACTCAGATTCACTTTTACAATCAATTGGGCCGTCTTGGGCTCGATCCCCTCATGCCAATGTTCGCACTACCTTTTCAGTCTTACGATCCTTCTCCTTTACGAGAGAAAGGGAAGACAGAAGTTTTGTTTTGCTAGTTGTTGATTTTTGTTTCCTCATCTCACCCAATCAGCAAGCTGATATCTCGCTTATTCTTACACCATCCTTCCCCCACTCCCTGTTTTTTAATGCACCTGTCATGGTTTTCAGCTCACTTAGTTTTCACCTTCTAGATCTAAGAAACTCTTTTATATTTGTCTTTTCAGTAAATTGTTCTTTCATCCATCCTCTACATCTTTTCAAAAATTTGAGCTCATTAGACTGGTACTCACAAAACAGCGGGAAGATAAATTGGCATCCTCTTTCTGGCAAACGACTTGGTGATATTTTAAGAGCCCTGTAAATGTTAACTTCTGAGATTCTACCTTAAATAAATAACTCAGTATGTAGAAAAAAATTTCATGAAAAAAGATGCTCATTGCAGTGGGTTTTGTCTGTTTTTGTTTTTCTTTGTTACCCAAGTTGGACTACAGAGGGATTATCATAGTTCACTGCAACCTCACACTCCTGGGTTCAAGGGATCCTCCTATCTCAGCCTCCAAAGTAGCGAAGATGACAGGTACCTGCCACCATGCCTGGCTAATTTTTGTTTATTTGTAGAGATGGAGTCTTGCTTTTGTTCAGGCTGGCCTCAAATTCTTGGCCTCAAGTGAACCTCCCACCTTGCCCTCCTAAGCTACTGAAATGATAGTCATGAGTCACTGCGCCTACCTTGCATGTTATTATTAATAGTGAAAAATTAGCACTTCAGTAAGTGAATAGTTAAGTATGTTACTAACATCTATGATAAAAAATGATGCAGTCAGTAATGTAATACTCACAAAGAGTATGGATTTATTGAAAATAAAATAACATATATAAGTGTATATATACATGTATAATAATCTCAATGCATGGAAACATATTGTAGTAAAACAAAGTTATTAGCAGCGATTGTCATTCAATAGAATTATAGGTGATGTTTATGGCCTCCTTTTCATGATCCACTTCTTGATAGCAAGCATATGCTACTTTTATATTTTAAATAGCTCCATTTAAAGATTGGACTTCTCAGGGACTATCCCCAGCACAGGCTCATTAGCTTCTTTAGTTGCCTGCTTGCCTTTTCATTCCAGTAAGGCTCACGTGCATTTGCTAAGTTAGAATTCCATTTTCAAGAGAGCCCTGACTCTCCTGAGTTGTGTCTGAGCATTTGAGATCATAGGATCATAGGGACTTTTTCACTAAATTTAAAAAATTTTCCTTCTTTAAGTCAAGAAAACACATTTGATAGGTCAAAGACATTTCCCTCCCCTAATTACTAAGATGACACTTTCACAAAGTTCCTATCATTTCTACTTTGCCAACCAATTTCTCCTTTTTTGCCAGATTTGAGTCCAAATTAGCAGTGCCCCTTGTTGCCCCTTTTACCTTCTAGAAGCTAAAATTGCTACTTGTTAGGAATGTGTGTTAAGAGTTAAAATGTGGGCTCGGTGCCTGTGGCTCAACAGGCTAAGGCGGCAGCCACATACTCCTGAGCTGGCGGGTTCGAATCCAGCCTGGGCCCGCCTAACAACAATGACGGCTGCAACCAAAAAATGGCCGGGTGTTGTGGCGGGCGCCTGTAGTCCCAGCTACTTGGGAGGTGGAGGCAAGAGACTCGCTTGAGCCCAGGAATTGGAGGTTGCTGTGAGCTGTGATGTCA
Source organism: Arctocebus calabarensis (assembly GCA_963573935.1). NCBI lineage: Eukaryota > Metazoa > Chordata > Mammalia > Primates > Lorisidae > Arctocebus > Arctocebus calabarensis. The sequence continues at coordinate 5,653 of CAUYON010086101.1, read as the reverse complement.
CTGCACTCTATCCAGGGTGACAGCTTGAGGCTCTGTCTCAAAAAAAAAAAAGTTAAAATGTGGTGAAAGGGCATTTCTCAGTGATCTGCACACAGTGCCTGGCACACAACGGTCCTTCAGGTAATACCAGACCGCACAGCTAAACATCCCTAATACACCATGTTCCACCTCTGGGCACCTATGCTGCGTGTGACCAGCACACACTCCTATGCTCTTGGACACTAAAGCTCTGTCTTTGCTAGTCTAGACACTTCAGATCTGTGTAGTATAAACATTACCACATGCTTCCATGTCCATGTCACCCCAGCAACTATCCCTCCAGGAAGCTAAAGCTGGCACAACCGTATTTGCAGAAGAAATTGAAACTCAGAGAAGTTGAGGGACTTTCTCAAGGTCACAACGAATATAGGACCAGAACTCCAGCTCCAGGTTTTTTGTATTAGTCCAGGGAACTTCCTCTGTGTTAAAGGAAATGATGGATATAAAAGTCTCATCCCTTGCAGTTTACAATGCACCAGAAAAATGCAAGGTAATTAGGAATAGCAAAACTATAAACTCAACTTCTCATGGCAGGCCTGGCTTAGCTGTAGGTCCAGAATTCTGTGCCGTGCTCAGAGAGCACCCACTGACCTCTATGGAGGGGTTCCAGTGGGCAGAGTTCACCTTGGAATTCTTCCCTATGCACTTTGCCCAGTGAGAGAAAACCAACGATCCTTACAGCTCTTCATGCTCCCTCCCCCGGGGGCCTTTTCTAGCACTTTCCTCTCCCCACTGGCCTCCTTTCCAGCTCCACAGTATGGCATGGCATGCTCAGGGCTCCCAGGCAGCCTTGGATGCATTCCAACCAGCTCAGCATCTCATTCCTCTGGGTCTGCCTTTGACCTTGGCTGTGCTGTTGGACCAAAACTGCTTTCTGTACATGAATTCTGTCATTAGGGAATGGGAAGTTCCAAAACATTTCCTTTTTCTGTACTCAAGGTTACCCTGGATCTCTGCACTCAGTTTCTAAGTGGAGGGTGGAAGGTTATCCTCATATCTGTTAACCAAAACCCCAAGAACAGGAACACAATATGTTCATTTTAGATTCGAAGTCATAGCCAATTGCCGCAATATTTTTTTTTTTACTATAAACCTCATTTTATGGATATTTCTGATATTTTACCTACTTGTAGCTATGAAGGCATTCCTCAGCAGAAAATCTGTTGACAGCAGCAACTGGCCCAGGACTTGACACTCATTGTCACAAATATGACTTAGAAGAATGCTTCTCATTTCTACTTATGGGCAGGACGCCCAATGTGGTGAGAGGCATGTAGCACTTTAGCATGTGAGATAAGAACTTGGGTTTTGGGGTTAAATCATTTTGGATTAGAATATTGGTTTTGCCACCTACTAGCTCAGTGGCATTGGGTAAGTTACATCTCTGACTCTCTGTTTCCCCAGCAGTAAAATGAGGCCAAGAATGATACTTATCTCCTACGGCAAATATAAGTATGAAAGGGGATGATCCCTACAAAGACTTTGCCCTATACTGGTACGTAGGAAGTGCTCAGCGTATTTTGGGGGTTGGGTAGGACAGAGCCTGGACAGCAGATTAGTTGTACTTTGCCATGTGTCTCCCGGAGACTGAAATACTTTCTGCAGCTTGCTGGGATCTCAGAGGTTGGAGGAAGGGTTCTTGGAAGGTGCCTGGTGACTCTGGAGGGAGTGATCAGGCTGGGACAGTACTTAAACTAAGGGACTGCTACGGAAATGGCTCAGCTGGGGACGTAAAGAACAACCTGTTGTTGGGGAGGCTGGAGGGAAGAAGGCTGAAGTAGGAGCCTACTCAGGCCCTGGGTTAGGGGGAAGCAATTTAGGTACATGTCTCAGGTGGGAAATTTAAGGGGTATCTTTTAAAAAGAATTCTTAATAATTAAGATAAATAATAATCATTTAATACTAGATTAAAAAAATTAAAATTAATACAAAAAACGAATTGAACTAAACATCAACTCTTTTTTTTCTTTTTTTTGAGACAGAGTCTCATGCTGCTGCCCTAGGCTAGAGTGCCATGGTTGCTCATAGCAACCTCAAACTCCTGGCTTAAGAGATCCTCCTGCCTTAGCTTCTTGAGTAGCTGGGACTACTGGTACCACCACACCTGGCTAGTTTTTCTATTTTCAGTAGAGACAGGGGTCTCACTCTCACTTAGACTGCTCTCAAACTCCTGACCTCAAGCCATCCACCTGCCTCAGCCTCCCAGAGTGATTACAGGTATGAGCTACAGGGCCTAAACATCAACATTTTAACTAAAGTCATATCAAAAGCAGAGATGATAGGGAGGAAACAGAGATAACACAGGTGGGGACGACGGAGGGTAAGCACAGTACTTCTCAGCTTTGGGAAGGGAGGTCAAGAATCCCTCTGAGAATTCACTGAATATTCAGCTCTCTTTCAAAATGTATGGGCACATGCACACACATATTTGCCTGTGATTTCCAAGTCTAGGGACCACCTCAAGTTCATCCACCGAGCCTCAGAATAAGTTGAATATTTTTGTCTCCCCATGCAAATAGGTCTGACAACATGGACCTGTGACATGAAGCAACCAAATCAGGCCTGAGAAGAGAAACACACATCTCTGCTGAGACTTTTGAAAAGGAAGACAGAAAGGTGCCCACTTCTCACTCAGAAAAGGAGGACAATCCTTACAAAACGAGGATCCCTGACCTTAAACAGGGAACATCCCTTCCTCAGGTATTTCAGAAATCACTGCTACATCCTAGAAGTGTGTATACACACTAGCGAAGGTTAACGACTGCAAATTATTTTAATTTATGTACAGGGAGGCGATGTGGCTCTGAAAGACAACCTCCCAAAGCAAAGGGGCGTTAGGGGCAGAATTTTCCATAGTATAGGGCAGAAAGACACTTTCTGTTATCAAATTTACTAATACTCCTGCCCACAAAGAAGCCCAACTTGAAGAAAAAAACAAAAGAACATAAAAACATAGGAAAATAGATATTCAGAGTTTAACTGTTCCTCAGACAGAATCAGTGAGAAATTGAAACGGCTAGTGCAAAGCCGATGCAAGAACGCCTTCTCATCCTCAGTGGAAAGGGACAGGGTACAGAGAACACAAAATCCGGCTGGATTTGCATGACTCACAAAGCACGGATGTTCTACTAAGGGGGCGTGAATAAAGGAGAATGAACATCCTTTCTTTCCCCTCCTGGTCGTTGACACCACACACGGATCGTCTCTGGTGCCCACCACAGTCTGCAGAACATTCCTTTGCAAAGTGTAACCAGAGTCAAACTCATTCTCATTCTGGACGGGCACCTGATCCTCCCCGTCTGCCATAGGAGACGCCTGGCTTTGTGTGTCCCCTTCCCTCTCGCGGGTGTCTCTCTATTATCCTATGAAATTTTAAAAGGCCAGCTGCCCTGTCTCAGGACGGAGACAGTCCCTGTTATCCCAAATCCTGTGAGGTAGATAGGAGGTCTGAGGGCAGGGGACAGGGACCAGGAGGAGGGAGCGTGACAGGAGCATTGAACTTGTACAGTATTAGTGCCATGCACCTCAGAAAACACATACGGGGCCCAAAGACAGATCAGACTAGGAGTACAAAGCAACCCCAAATACTTCCAAGGGAAGGCTTTCCTTGAAAATACCTTCTTTTAAGGAGAATTCCTCGGTATTCCCCACACCTCCTGCTTTTCTTCCTTCTTTTCCCTGACTTTTGGGAGAACGACTACAAGTGTTTCCAAAGGCCAGGCTGGTTGCCTTGTGTGGCATCCATTCTCCTTCAAGAGGCTGTCTGGGGCACTGCTGACTCAGCAGTACTCAGGGCCCACTGCTACGGCACATAGGCAGGGTGAAATCATTTCTGCAGCGCTGCTGACGCCTCATGAAACAAACAAACAAAAAATCAAACTTGGAGAAGCAACTTCTATTTAAAGGCACTCGTGGTGCATTCGTGTGTATGTGCGCGTGTGTAAGTATACATACATGACAGACATCTCTCTATTCTATTCTATTTCATTCATTCCCTTATTCCTTCTTTCCTAAGGACATTCATAGGAATATGGATTTTGTAGATTTTATCCATAAAAAAGCTGTAATCTTTTTTCTCGCTAGTTATATCCCTGGTATTAGAGTCGTAAAGGTTACTAATCCCTCAGCTTAAGATGGTCACATGGAATCAGGAACACTGAACAACAAATCAAACCCTGTTCTCTCTTCCGGAGCGACAGCTATGTGACTGGATACAGACACCCACATCCTGTGCTTTGCCACTGTCCCTGGGCTCCTCAGAGACTTTCCCCAGGGTAACGGGGTGGCTGGGCCGGCTCAGTGGCCAGAAGGCACTGGGAGGCCTCCCCTTGCTGCCGAATCCCTCTCTCTGTAGCTCTGTCATCCTGTCTGAGATGGTACATTATCATCCTTTGGATGAAGGCATGAAGCCCCCTGTGGAAGAGGAAGCTGGCAAAGGGAAAACCGTGAATCAGTATGGGCCGTCGCACTGAGCTCGGGTGGGCAGTTAAGAGGAATGAGTGGGAAGAAATGAGTCAGGTGTCCCTTGAATTGCAAGGAAGGTCTCCAAAGTAGGTGGCAGGGTCCTGAGCAGGAGAGGGGCCCAAAAGAAGGAGCCCCTGCTCGCTTTTGCTGGTAGTTACTCATGGCTTACAGTTCTTCAAAGGCGCTTCTAGTTCTGCCCAGAAACGGTGTGTTAGAATACAGATGTGAGTATTCTGAGTTCTGGAGGGAGGCCCATGTCTGTTTTTTTAACTTTGACATGAGAGTCTGAAGAAACCGGCAGTCATGAGTTGCTACTGATGATGTGAGTATTGGTCATTTACAAAGTCCAAAACCACCTCCCTGAGGCCGGGCAGGGTATGGACGGGCTGAGGTGTGCCGGGCAGGCCAGCCACCTAGGACGTGTGCCTGTCCTACTGTTTATAAAGGCACACTGTCTGCTTTTATTTCTTGGCAAGAATCGTTGACTTGATGGAAATTACTAAAAATCACTTTCACTATGTTATTACAAAATGAAATTTAAATCCCTTTTTGTCACCCACTAGCTGGGAGACTGTAGAGAGTTGAATGTTGGCTGCCACAAAGATGTGTGCACATCCTAATCCCCAGAACCTGTGAATGGGACCTTAAACTGAGAAAGGATCTTTGCAGATGTCATTAAGTTCTAGATCTGGAGACGAGATCATCCTAGATTATGCAGGTGACATAAACCAGTGACAGGAATCTTTACAAGGGAGTGCAGAGGAGTGACACAGGGGGTGGCCGTGTGCAGACAGACTGGCTTTGGTTTTCTTTTATACAGACTCCTATAATCCACGTGTGAAATCTCTTTGCCTTTCTTCAATTTTTGTCACTTTCTCTAATGGTTTTTTATCTTTCCTATATCTTGTTTATTTAAATTTTTTCCTGTTTCCAACTTATTTCTCTTGAAAAAATTGCTGTTGTATCTATTCATCTTATGCTCTTTTTTTTTTTTTTTGTAGAGACAGATTCTCACTTTATCGCCCTGGGTAGAGCGCCGTGGCGTCACACTGCTCACAGCAACCTCCAGCTCTTGGGCTTAAGCGATTCTCTTGCCTCAGCCTCCCTAGTAGCTGGGACTACAGGCGCCTGCCACAGCGCCCGGCTATTT